>JAGFZM010001847.1:301669-418943 GCA_017657215.1 Limnothrissa miodon | reverse complement strand
ACAGACCTTATCAATTATTCACTATGCTTCAATTCCAGCCTTATTTATTTATTTATTTGTTTATTCCAGCTAGCAGGCTGCGCCGTGGACATTTTGGCCCCTGTGTTTAGCACGATTGAATGGGAGAAATGCACTGCCCCTGTCTGACACAAGACCCTTCTCCTCCACATCCACCCCCCCCCCCCCCCGTCTCTGTGTCCAGGGGTAAGGTGTTGAATAATATGGGATAATTTCAAGGCTGTTTTGGAAGGCTGGTCATATTTGTTCCATCAGCCCCCCCCCAGCTAGGCACCCAGGCACCCAGCTAGCCTACTTACATGTAGAGCAAGGCTTAACCTCATGGGTTAATGTCTGTGTGGGTGTCTTGTTAGGGTTCTCTGTGCGTGCCTGCGAGTGTGTGCGTGTTCGCCTCCGCCTGTGCTTTTTTTATGCATATGATTTTTTTTCTTTGTGTGTGTGTGTGTGTCTGTGTGTCTGAGAGAGAGAGAGAAAGAGACAGACTGCTTCCCTGTGTTTATGTGTGAGGGAGGGAGAGACAGAGAGAGAGTCTGCCTTCCTGTGTGTGTGTGTGTGTGTGTGTGTGCCTGTGGCACACCCATGTGCTAGTACCAGCCATGCCAGTCAATTGGCATGGCTGTCTCCAGTGGCCCAGTGTGCATCAATAATGCAGGCAGACATGAGTCTCTCCTCTCCTTTCCCTTTCTGCCTTCTTCATTCTCCTTTCCCCTACCCTCTTCACCTTTTCTCTCCCCTACTCTTCTCCTTTCCTCTCCTTCTCCTCTCCTCTTTTCTCTTTTTTTCTCCACTCCTCACTGCTGCTGCTCTCCTTTCCTCTTCTCATCTCTCTTCTTTACAGTACTCCTCTCCTCACCTTTCTTTCTCCTACCGTTCTTCTTTTCTCTTTATCCCCTTCTTCTTACCACCTTTTCCCTTTCCCCTACTTTTCCCATTTCTTCTTCTCATCTCACTTCCTTTCCCATCTCCACTCCTCCCCTCCCCTACTAACCCCCTACTGTTCTCTTTTTTTTTTTCTTCCTCCCCCACTCCACTCCTTTCCTCCCCTCTCGTCTCTCTATCTCAGCAGTAGGCAGTGTAGCGGTGTTGTTGGCCCGGGGCTCAGCAACGTGGCCTCGAGTGAGTGTCTAATCGCCTCACGGCTCTGGCTCATGTCAGGCCCACACTGTGGCATGCAGGTGGGTAGGAGTGGGGGGGGGGGGGGTGTCTGGCTCAAATCACTGGCATCTTTGGCACCATATGCAGTGTGGGAGAGCAGGAGTTGAGAGGGGCGTGAGAGTGGAGATGATGTGCCAGGATCCAGGGTGAAAGAGAGAGGGAGAGGGATGGAGAGAGAGAGAGAGAGAGAGAGAGATGAGGGTGAAGATGATGGCAGGGTCTAGGGTGGGCACAGTACAGACTGAGGCACAGCATGGATGCTGTCATTTGGCATCAGTGTTCATCGAGTGGAAGGGGATCTGAGGGAGGAGGAAGAAGAGAAGTTTTGACATCTCTTCCTCTCTCTCTCTCTCTCTCTTTCTTTCTCTCTCTCTCTCTCTCTCTCTCTCTCTCTCTCTCTCTCTCTCCCTCTTTCTCTCTCACTCGGTTTCTCAGAAGATAAAAAGCAAGTATTTCAAACTTTGGAAAAAAACACATACAAACATCTGCACTGATCAGATTCATCCGTCCAGAAAGGAAATTCCCTGTCCGCGAGCTGAGTGGAGTAGTGGACATTCGGATTACAGGACAGCAGGGATTAGGATATATGTGGGCTTTTGTCCCAATCTGTTGTCAAACAGCACTTCCGTGGTCGCAACCTTCCTCTCAGGGAGTAGGCAAAAGGGATTGTGGGGGTGACACTAGGACATGGTTGGGAGTGTGTGTGTATGTGTGTGTGTGTGTGTGTGCGTGTGTGCGTGGAGCATTTGGTGGAAGTTGATAACGTCATTTCCACTGATCCCAGTGTGACTCTTCATTTTTGGTTTGTTACTTAACTGGAGCATTGTCCCAGTACTGGATGTCCTTGATTGAAAAACGTGGATATGCCAATCTCTTTCTCTAAATGTCACTTGCACTGACCTGACATTAGACCTCTCCACATATCTATCCTTCCCTTCCCCCCTCTCTTATAAATACATAAATAATAAGCCAGTGCGACATCCACACTGATTGCACTCACACACACACACACACACACACACACACACAATGAAAGCCGCACCAAGTAATCTTGTTTTTGACATGACTGTCTCTTGGCATGTGTCTGGTGTGTGCCATTGTGGCCTTCCACCCATGTAAAGTGATACAGTACCAGTGGCAACGATGATATTGCTAGTCATGGAGCCAACCCCCAGTTTCCCTTAAAATCCTGGTCTGAAGATCAAAACAATAGCAGCACAAATCTGCTCAAAATCCCCATAGACAGACACACTCACACACACACACACACATACACAAACACACACACACACCTACAGTACACACATACTGTACAGTACACATACACACACACACTCACATTCATCACACACCCACCACATTTGTGCATGCACTCACTAAGACACACACACACACACAGGATTCTCTCCCTATTTGTTTTGATCAATCTCAACCGGCAGTCTCTGCAGAGGCTTGGGTGATTGTGGAACCTTGTGTGCTTGTGAATGCCATGCATGAATAAGCCCTCTAGGTGCATGGCTAATGATGCTCCCCGATTCTAACCCGTGGCGCTGCTATGCTGCTGGAAGAACGAGATGGAGGGCCCGGCCTCTGGAGGCGGTCATAGCACGCCAGATTTTGATTGCACATTTTAAAAGGAAGACAGAGAAAAAAAACAATTAGCCTGTATGAGAGAACTGACTCCAGACACCAGTCATTCTCAAGTGTGTGTGTGTCTGTAGGTTGTGTTTGTGTCAGCCACTGACATTTGTGGGAAGGGACAAATTAAGAATGAGGTCGCTGGGGGAGAGACGGAGATAGGGTTTGAGAGACAGAGCGAAGGAGCAGTAGAGGAGAGAAAAAAGGAAGATATATGAGTGTCAGAGACAGCACACCATCCTTTGCTATTTTGTGCGACCAAGACATAATCCACTTTGCGGAGTTCATGGAGGTGCTTCGATAAGGTTTGCAGCTTTCGTTTGAACTTTCAGAAAAGTCTCTCTTAGACGTCTCACAGTCAGGCCAGAGGTGAAATTACCACAGCTGGGATCATCTTGAGACCAGGAAAATCATTTAAAAATGTGTTTTGTGTGTGTGTGTGTGTGTGTGAATGTGTTTGCTTTCTGCTTTCTTTTCAGGGCTTCATCAGAATCCCAAACACTCTGCTTACATCTGAATAAACAGATCTAATTTAGTTATCTCTGACATATTGTATTCCCAACAGATAACAGCAAACATTAAAATGAGAAAAGCCATAACACACTGATTAGCTTGGTGTGAATGATTTCAAGTGTTTGTCTCTGTTTTATCCACTGTTTCACAAACACAGTGTGGTAACACGCAAAACGATCTGTGTAATTTCTTGTTCTCTTTGACACACAAAAATATCAGTTCAGTAAAAATTGATTTCAGGAGCATCTTCACTGTGTGCAATTCCCAAGCATCCTAATAGGAATGCAGTGTCCTAGCATCCTCAACAAAATGCAGTGTCCTACCAACCTCCAGAGAATGCAGTTTCCTAGTAACCTCACCAGAACATAGTGCCCTAGCATCCTCACAACGAGAATGCTGTGTCCTCACATCCTCACCACTAGAATGTAGTGTCTTTAGTGTTTGTAGTATCATCTACAGACCTTAAAGAAAAACTATTCTTTAGAGATCAGTGGTACAGTGTCATCCCTAAAATGCAATTTTCTCCATAAAATGTAGTGTCCTAGCCCTCATTCCAGAATGTTCTGTAGTTCTAGTTCTAGCAACAACACCACTAGAATGCAGTGTCCAAACAGTGTTGGTTTATACTGTGAAAGCTAACAGGACCTAACACTACAGAATTAGAAGTCAACAAAGTGTTGGTGACAGGCAAATATCATGGCATTATTTAGGCTACTTTCGTCTTACCTGGCACCTGCCACTCAATTGAGGTTTATGAGACATACCAGATCTGCCACGTCAGTATAAGATGCAGACATTTCCTAAATACGTGAGGTGTCTTTGATCTGATCGCAGCAGCCTCTTTGAAGCTCCAAAGAGCTTTTTTGATAGTTCAGCCAAGCTAAATGGTGAATTTTTGATAGCGTCTGTGATAGTGACGGAAAAGCAAACAGTAAAAAAAAGATCAAGGAAGTCTTGGTAGTGTGTGTTTCAGTGATGTATCGAGGTGCTGGCAGAGAAAAAAAATACGATAGTCATTATGGGAGTGGAATCTAAGTTCCAAGTCAAAATGAACTGGCCAGGGTATCCAAATGAGATACTTCAAAAGAGACTTGGAAGTGGAGCGACAGGAATTGCGAGAGACGTTTGCGCCATGGAGTTATAACAAATAAGACAGGGCGTTGAGATAGAAAGATACAAAAATCTTCTGAAGTACTTCTGAATCCTGCTCCTGTGACTGTAAAAAGACCCACCATTACCTTTGACACACGAATAGTGTTTTATTCATCCTTGTCAATGCAAACTGTATTATCTTCCTCGCTGTTTTTGTGGGGAATGGTGTCTGTTTCAAAGCAAATATGCATATACATAGGCTACTGAGAGACAATTTTAACTGTTTTAGAAATCTAGTTGCACACAGTGATTATCTTTCCCATTGTGATAATTTTACTAAATCTGGACACTTTTTTTTCGTAGCTTACTGAAAAACAGCCTTGCAAGCCTAAAGAATTACTTCTTGTGAAGATTCCTTTTCAAATGAAAACACACTTATAATATGTATGTACTGTATGTGTGTAGGGATTTAAGGATATATGGAGGCTCCTAGGATTATTCATCTACTGCTGAGGGCATTGCTGAGGCCTCTTTGCCATTGTGGGTCATTGCATATGAAAGCGGTAGCCTCAGTAAACAGCTGTGGGATGTTATTACCGGACCTCTATGCCGCTGCAGGTCATTGCATATGAAAGCGGTAGCCTCAGTGAACATCTGGGAGATGATTATCACGGAGCTGCCTTTATAAACAGGGAGCGGCAAAACTGGCTATGATCTGGCTATGACCCGGCCCAGGCATGGCACATGGCAGTTGTGGATTGTAATGCAAAAGCTAACCCTTGTGGAATACCCCACACAGGACAGACACACATATTAGTCTTATAGCAGTGATTGCTGCAGGCATGGGGACTCATGCTTTGCTGTATGTTCCAATTGAAAGTCATTGCTGTGTTTGTTCTCTAATATAAATCTGGCTGTTCACACGTCAGGACAAAAATTGTTCTTATTTTCATTAGTGTTATTACGGTATTTTAACTTGGCCAGGAGCTGTACTTCAAGTACTGAATATTGAGGCCAATCAAACAAGGCAAAGTAAATGTTCCATATATGTGGCAAAAGAGTCTGTATAAATCAAAGGAAAAAACATCCCTTGTAATGCACACACACACACACACACACACACACACACAGGCAGACCAGAACAAACAGTGTCAGCTTGTTTGCTCACTGGACATCCGCTGCGTGCCAGCTGGTTGATGTCACTGTGTGACAAGGCGATATCTCTGGATGTGACAGGACAGCTAAAGGAGCTGCACTTCATTATTTGATAGCAGCGGGATTATTTATGGCAAGAGGGTGTTGATAAAGCAGTTCACCTCTTTCCAGCATCACAGAACCAAAAAAAAAGCTGAGGTGTGGGTTGTCTCAGCTGCTTTCTGGGTCACAGAGTTGTAATGTGGGAAATCTTGAATATGCTAAGCAGAGGGTTGTTTCTGTGCATCTCGGAAAGCTCCACTTGAATATGCTCCCATTCCCTTTGTGTTGCTATATATCTGTGTCAGATGCAGACTGTTTGCTTCTAGTGTGTCTGATATGACTATATGTTGTGTGCTCAACCGGAAGCAGCAGTCCCTATGAGCATAATTACCAATGAAACATCTCCTTGCTGCTCTACAGTACATCAGTTTGAGTCAACATGTGCACAATGAGCATTTTAATCTCTGTTTTAACAATGACAAGATTTGACTTCAGTTCTGATGAAGCCAGGATGCATGGGGTTTTGAAATATTGGGCTGTAGATTAGTGCATGATTATTGATAACATTTACTTGCCCTTTCCCAATGTTATTATTATCACACAGAGAAATGGAATACAGTTTTTTGATTGGCCAGCAGGGTGTGTGTTTATTCTGTTTATACCACTGCTTAATCAAATTTATTATTTTGTAGCACATCAGTCATTAACCCTCACACCATGCACCTCTATGAAGTAAATGTGGTGAAAAAGCTGAAGGCAGTTCTATACCATGAATTTAGCACAGCTGAGGGGTGGTGTTAGCTATGAGGTGAGCTCAGTGAAGAAATATAACTTTCAGCTGAATGGTTTCCCAGTATGCTATAAACAAAGCAAACATAACTTTTACATGGCGCTGCAATATAGAATGAAATACAGCCTTGTCATTTCAGTGACCAGGATTGAAATCATAATCAAGGACTAAAACTATCCATTTAGAAAAAAAAAGAAATAAAAATGGAATTATCTGTTATTATGGATAACCACTATTGAAAAGGAAGTAGTACAGCAGAGCAGGTTTCTTATGTTGTATGCTGTATATTGACACCTATTTCTTACATGAATGAGGAACATTCTCTGTGAAGTTATTTGTTATTTCAGTCAAACATCAATTTCCAACCAGGACCATCTGTATATATGATTACAATAATAACAACAACAACAACAGTATTAATAATAATCATCATAAAAAAAAAAATAATAATATGTAGCTTAATTATATAATTATTCTCCACACTGAAAGTGTCTTAGCTTGAAAGCGTCCAATAATTAATGGTGAGCTTATCTTCAGAGACAGGTCTTTCGACGATTTTGGCCCAGCTATACAAATTGCTGTTATTGTAGCTATACAATAACAGCAAGATTGTTATGCTCCATCATGTTGCATGATTAAGTTTACTTTAAACTGTATGCTTACACCAACTTTCCCTCAGTCACTCATTGCTCTTATAATAGACCAAACCGCACCACTCTAATTACCACCATCTGTTCATGTCACACGCCATCGTCCTATTTGTTGCACCAGTTCTCTCTCTCTCTCTCTCTCTCTCTCTCTCTCTCTCTCTCTCCCAGAGGTTTAGCACCTCTGCCTTGCTCTCAAGGTCTTCCCGAAGACAGCTGGCCTGCAAATCGCTGTCACATACACTAGCACACAGATGCTAGCGAGATTAGCAGTCTGTGCTAATGCTTTTGTTTTTTTTCTACTGTGTAAACCTGTAGCCCTCTTCCCTCCACATGCAGACAGACCGACAGAGTGGGTTTACATGCCTTTACTCTATCCATTTTTGAGTATTTCAGAGATAGAGAGAGAAAGAGTAGGAGAGTGATAGAAAGAAAGAGGGAGAGCAAAAATAGAGAGAAATGATGGAGTGGTTTGTCATTTCATCATTTCATCACCCTCGGTCACATTTTGCAGAAACAAGCTAATGGATTTCACTTTTCACACACTCGTCATTACACCTGACTCATTTCTCAAGTGCATGTCAGACATGTCATCACTATTTTACAAATAAATAGAATGCATAGATAAACAATAACAAACAGGAAGCAATCTCACAGAAGGAAAAGCCAGTCAGGCAAGTGAATGGGGATGGCGAGGGGGCGAGAGGGAGAGAGGGAGAGAGAGGGGGGGGGGGGGGGGGGGTATATTTAATAAACCTGTTGGCTGCTCAAAATGCCTAAATGTGCTAATAGCTTTCTGCAGTGGGCCCTGCAGTGCAGAGAAGTAATGATAAAGGGAATATCATAACATCCACTGGAGCACCGCGACTGCCCAATCAACCCTTCCTAACACACACACACACACACACACACACAGACACACACACAGTCCTCGGCACATGGTATTTATTTATTTATTGACTGAGTGGGAGGGGGATGGTGGCAGGTTCACGGTTGCTTGAACCCACCTGGCACTTATTTGCCATAGATACATTGCCTCTTCCTCCGCTAACATTACAATCCCTTAATGAGCGGACGGGGTAGTGGTAGCAGTGTAGTTATAAAGCCACAGACCGTAACTTTTAGATTTGTCAACACCAACGCCTCCTGTTTTTCTTCCTTGTTCACGTACGTCGAAATCTGTGCATGTCCGCACTGCAAATGCATTGATGCAAGTTTTGAATGTGCCAGTGTGAAACTGACCTTGACCTTATGCACAGGTCTAGGTTTTTTATTGCAGATGTGGCTGTCTCTAAAGGATAAAAAAAGAAAATGTGTGACACCCACACCATCTAAATGTTGTCCTGACTTACAGATTGGTAGTATGTTAGTGTGTGTGTGTGTTTGTGTGTGTGTGTGTGTTCTTTGTGTGTGGTCAGGAGGAGACACTATAATATCAGAGTTCATTCTCTAAAGTTCCCTTGACATAGGTTGACACCTCATGTTAGATGTTAGATGGACTGTGTGTTGGAGAGGTTCAGCCCAGATCTGTTCCTTACCTGGCAGTTCTGGCGCTGGTGCTGGTGCTGGGGCTGCGGCTCGGGCTGGGTAGTGTCAGGCGGGGCAGGCACGGCTCGGAGGCTGTCTGCATGTGGGAAGCCTCGTCAGCTGCAGAGCCCGAGATAAGAATAGCCTCCGGCTCCCTCCGGATTCACATTGTTGTCAGAACCCATTTATATGTTGCGCTGCTGAATCTGAACAGACTAGCCAAAGGAATGCAGCCTGCTAGTTTCTAGCCGCAACCCCCATCAAATTTGCCCCATCCCTCCATTCATTGCTTTCTTTCTTTCCTTCCTCCTGTCTTTCTTTTTTCTTCCTTCTCTGTGTTTTGTGGGAGTGTTGGTGTTTAATTCCATATCTTATTAGCAGGTGCTAGTCTTATTTTGTCTCGATGTAAGCACACATAGTGATTTGATATAGTTATTTGCGAAAAAATTAGCAAAGGGATGGCAATGACAATGGCTGACTTATGGCAGTGTGATTACAGGAGCCGGTGCAAAACTCCTGTTTTTTTTACTCAACACACAGAGATGATTACCTTTTAATGGCGTCATGCTGGAATGCCTGGCAGTCTTGTACTTTTAAATCATGGATTGGGAGATACTTTGTGTGTGTGTGTGTGTGTGTGTGTGTGTGTGGGTGTGTGTGTGTCACCACAGTCAAACAGAGATCCTTATACCAATAGAACTAAGCTGTATTCGTGGGTCAAGCTCTTTTTCTTGAAAGTTTTATTCCAAAGTTTGTGCCAACCTTCCTCTTTCTGACAGGCAACTTACTGGTAATACAACATACAAACAGGATACGTTATGTCATCTTATTGTTCAACCCAGATACACATACAATGCACATGTTCGTTTGTGTGTGTGTGTGTGTGTGTGTGTGTGTGTGTGTGTGTGTGTGTGAGTCTGCTCAAGACAGAGGCAGAGGTGGTAAACTAAAACTGAAATGAAATTACACCGGCGCGCTCCAGTCGTCCTGTAAATACATACAATCATGTTCAATCAGACCTGCAGCTGAGAGCTGCGATGCACACATGAGGCCCACTACTGCTGAGGAGCTGAGGAGCAGGCAGGCGCAGAGTGGAAATATCCCTAATGTCCTCAGCTGCATGAGTGCACAGCTAAGCTGAAAAGGATGACATCTGCAGAGCTGATATTGTGATGTGTTTTTAAAAGAAGATTCTCTGTGGCTCTAAGAAATGGAACATATAACACACACACACACACACACACACAAAACATCTTAGAGCTTAGATCCACAGGGAATTTGCTTGTGTGTCATTGCCCCTGTTTACTTTAACATGACTAGCGCTACATTTATTTTATGCTACAAATCTCTGGCAGAGTCAGAGGCAAGAATCAATTTTATGGGCCTGCAGTATCGATTCAGCGATTGGTCATGTTGATGGAATGAGCCTTTGGTAATGCCCAGGGCTCTGGGTGTTTTCAAATGACTTAGCCTCTGTAAAGTGCACACATAAGATTGACTCTACCATATAGTACATTAACATGAAACGCTGCAGTTGCCACTAGAGGACAGACAGTCAGGTGGGCCTGCTATTCATTTCATTGCGAGACAGATCATTTCCATTTTCCCTCTCTTGAGACAGTCACATGTAGCTAATAGCAACATTCATCTTCATATCCTGTGTACAGTATGCATGTAATTCGGTCTGAGATTGGGTTCTGTGATTAGTCTTAAACAGCCCTTTATGTGAACATAATGCAATTTACTGTAGTTCATTTGATGATTCATTTATTGGCAAGATTATTCATGTTTTGTTTTTTTTTCTCACCAGGAATGAACCAATCATTAAGTTTAATCTAGTCACTTCTACCTATAATCTAACACTTATCTTAACTCTAACTCTATTTAACTCAACATTTTTATGTGTTATCTGCAAAATGGAATGTGTCTAATTTGTTCTTCAAAGTAATTCTATAATTTACTTGTTTTGTTAATTTTACTTAGACCCTTTAACCAGGAAAATAGTAAGAGCATCGGCACTCAAATCTGTTTCTCTCAATGATTATCCCTTCCAGCTGTTAGGACTTCCTGGTTTTAATGGCGCTACATGTTTGGTGTTTAATTCCATATGATTCTACTTCCTCTTCTTAGGACAATTATCCTTTCTATCTCTCAGAATGTAATGGTTTATGTGTATACAGTATTGACTTATTTATTTGTGCTATATGAAATGCAATTTAAATTGAAACGTCCCAAACAAGACACTGTCAAAGTGCTTCCCAGTTTCATTATCATATTTCAAAATTCTGCTCTCAACAGTAAATCAATAATATAACTATTATAAATAGTTCACATGTTATAACTATGTTGTAAATGTGTTATAGTTATGTATTTTATGTGAATAGTTATATATGTCATGTGTTGTTTTGTTGACAGGATGATTCCGTCTAATAGTCAGGACTTCCTTGTGCGTGACCTGGTCTCGGGTCGTGAGTATGACCTGTGCGTGCTGGCGGTGTACGACGACAGCCTGAGTTCGCTGACAGCCACGCGCCAGGTGGGCTGTGTCCAGTTCGTCACGGAGACAGAGTACAGCCAGTGCCAGTCGCTGCACAGCCAGTTCCTGGGCGGCACCATGATCATCATCATCGGCGGCATCATCGTGGCGTCCGTCCTCGTCTTCATCATCATCCTCATGATCCGCTACAAGGTCTACAGCAACCATGGCGGCTCGGCCGGCGAGTCCAGCAAAGCCGCTGCCATGGCCACCCTGCGGGCACAGACCAACGGGGGCCAGTCGGCGGCCGGGCAGGTGCCGCGTTCCGGCTCCAAAGTGACAGACTCTTCCCAGGAGGAGCAGCCCATCACTGGCTTTTCAGCAGGGGGGGCGAGTGGCGCCGGAGCGGGTGGTGGAGGCAGCGGTGGCGGAGGTGGGGGTGGAGGCGCCCTGGGCAGTCTGAAGGACTCTGTGGCGCTGGTGGTGGACTGTGAGAAGTCTGCTCGGGTGGAGTTGACGGGCGAGGACATTGTGTCGCCCACAAAGAGGCGCCACTCTTGGACTTTTATAGAGCTCAAGGGTCAGCCGCCACTGTCAGGCAAAGAGGGCAAGAACGCAGAGCCTTCGGAGAGTAAGTGAGGAGAGCATTTGTGTACATGTGTCTGGCTCATATCTGCATATCTTGTCTGTCTGTGTGCTTGTGTGTGCATATGTCTTCTCCTCTCTCTCATTTGTGTGTCTGTATATTAATGTATGTGTGTGTGTTTGTGTGTGTGTCTGTGAGTATGTGTGTGCATGTGTGTGTGTGCAACAGAGAAAGAAAGAGAGAGAAGGAAAGACACAGTGAGATGAGAAAGACAGTTTATAATGCATTCTTTTATGTTATGTTGCATTGTGTGCATATTTCCATCCCCACTTTTGGCTCAAGCATTAGGAGACAACACGGATGCAGGCAGGGCCAGTCACAGGGGACAATACTAGGTCAGCATGCAAGGGAGGAAAGAATAGCAAATAAAAGCCATTGGAAAGTCTAACAATAAACTGTAGGACCCTGCAGAAAGTGTGTGTGTGTGTGTGTGTGTGTGTGTGTCTGTTGCTTGTCAGAGGGCCTCTAAACAACAGACTATAGTTCCTGTACACAGTGTCAAAGTCCTTACTTGGCCATATTCCCAACATCTAACACACAATTGCTCCGAAAGGCCATCCATTCATCGCATTAGGGGTAAGTGGACGGCCATCACACGATTACTCATCCAAGTAAAGCCCATTCGCTCTCCTCGCCATCTTCAATCCGATGGGCTGCATTGAAGTAGGAACCATTCCAGTTTGGAGAAGTTAGATAAATTGCTTCAATCAGGTAATTGCAGTTTCTGGACTTGTGGCCATGGAGATTAGCGCACACACGTGTGTGTGTGTGTGTGTGTCTGTGCTCACGTATGTGTGTGTCGTGGGTGAAGGGGTGGTAGTGCAGTGGCTGTAGATCAGTAAATCGATGAAAGCCATTAAATCAGTGCTGGGTCTGCTGGATGAGCCCTAAGGCACTGACAAAGCCACCCCACCCCACCCCACACACACACACACACACACACCAAGCCTCAGGCAAATAGAGCTGGATGGAAATTAAGGGCCATGATGAGCCTGATGGAGCGACTGACTCAGATGGGGAAGGTGAGGGGTTGAGATGGGCGGTGGAGGTGGGTGGGGAGCCATAGATCTGATGAATTATTGGTCTGAGAGAGGACAAAGGACAGATGCTCAGGCCCTCTTATTCTCTCATTACCCAGAGGATGGGTTTCCCCCCTAATCTCCCCATCCCTGTGCAGGTAGTGCAGGGAGAGCGTGATCTTGTCAGTGATCTTATTTGGAATGTCATGTTTAACAAAGTTGCCTAAGTGACTAGTTAATGGCAAAACGCCAATCAGAAGGCAGTATTAAGACAGATGGGTCAGTTAACTCATTGGCGATCAGCATATATTCATACTCTCTCTCTCTCTCACACACACACACACACACACACACACACACACAGAAATACAAAAAATAGTGTCTCAGTTGAGCACAAAGTGGACAGGGTAAACACATTGGCTCTCAATATATGCCTCCTGCTGTATAGCCTGTCTGTCCCTTAATCTACCAGTAAAAGGTCAAGGTGACCCCACAGTGCTGTCCATCAGATCACAAGTGTTGCCTATTTTACACACTCCTTTTTCTTCTCTCTCTCTTCTTCTTCCACTTCCAGACTCTCCAGTCGGTGATGAGAAGAAGGTTCATCGTAACTATAAAATCTGACGCTTGCCTCCTGCTCCGGATACACTTCCAGCTTCAGCAAACTACTAGCCTCCTCTTTCTCTCCTCTAATCTCATCCTCTTCCTCCACGTTCATCTGCTCGACCAAAAGAAGCTGAGAAATGAGAGGGGGGGGGAAATAGCATTCATGAACAAATAGACGTGATGGAAGAACAGCATCTGCCATTTCCTGAGAATCTTAGCACGCTGCTAGAACTAGAGTGGGCCAAGGCCTTGCACGTTCTGCCCGGTGCATATGGCTATGTTCCTCTCACAACACTGCTCACTTTGATTTTTTTTTCCCACACGTTTTGGTGTCTCTTATTTTCAGACCAGCCGCATAGGATTATGTTTGCCTATAGTAATTGGCTCGTCGCCACTTTAAAAGGAGAAACAATTGTGTCATTTCTTTTTTGTTTTGTTTTGTTTTAGTGCTCACCGTCTGGCGAAGCTGGAGTATTGGGAACAAGTATGGCTTTGTTTAAGAGTGGGAAAGCCAGAGCAGCACATGTGGATCTCCTCGAAATGCTCAGTTAATATTTTTCCCTCACTGTGCATGAGGACTCCCCACGATCTTCCTCTCAGACTTGCCTTGCTGGAATACGGATCAATGGAAGATTGCAACATTGAGTTGTCTCTGCTTTGGCTTTATTTTTTGAGAAAGAAAAAAAAACAATCATAGCCAAAGCTATGAGGAGAAACAAACTGAAACTATTGTTCTCATGTCATACTTGGCCTGGACTATTTTGTGCATTGGCAGAGATGTCCAGTACGTCGCCGGGAGGATGCTGATCTCTTGGTAAGTGTGTATCTAAGAAACCGGCTTTTTCCGGAGTTTGTTTACTCCAAATCAAAGGGGCCCATATGTTGCACATTTGCAATGCAAGAACAAGAGATGACAGTTGAGACTCAGCTGAATGCTTTCTATCTGGCCTAGATCCAGGCCTGTCTCCTTCAGTGCTCACATATGGGTCCCTTTGCGGATGTGGCGTCCTGTACATTTTATAGGTGCAATGTGTAAATCATAGCTGATTGATGCTTGACATCATCTGTCTGAATTGGTTTTCCGTTTTCAAGGAGTGAATCCCAGAAAAAAGAATGCGAACTCCAGACAAGCCTCCTTCAGCATCATTTTCTACCCCAGGCCCATAGCCTGTGACTTAAGCTGTTGACAGGATTTGCTCCCATGGTGTAGATTATAAAAAGGCACAGCGCTTCGTTCATATAACAGCCAGCAAGCAGTCGTGAAACGTTCCGCACCACGCACAGGAAGATTTATAGACACAAATCAAAAAGAAAATCCGCTAGTGTTCATTTAACTGCTGGTGGAGCGGTTCAAGCTCTCTTCAGAAAGTGGCTTCAATAGCTCTCACCGGCTCTCACCAGCGCACAAGTGCACTAACTCTGGCGTTTGACCGCAGATGGTACCAATTTTAATTTTGAAAGCATTTTCTCAAAAACACTGTAAGCCAATTCTTAGTGATGGAGATTGGGAAATTACTCAGTGAAGATGAGGTCCATTTGTAGGGGGCTTTTTCAACAAGACTTTTCCTCCACATCCACAGAAATACTGTGAGTAAGGGTCACAACAGATAGTCATTCCCAAATTATTATGTAACCTCTACAGTTAAAAAAAATCCATAATGTAAGGCAGTAAAACTATGTGACATTTGCAGCACTGTGACAAAAGATCCACTTTGCATGAAATTCCCTGGGACTTGATATGTCGTGGAGCGGCGTGGATTGATTCCAGAGCTGCCTGCATGCACCCTGAGGTTGTGGTCAATCGGGTGAGATTGACCCAGTGCTAAAATTAGCGCTTCATGATAAATAAAGTTTGTTGAGTGCATGTGATTTTGGAGAATCAGTCAATATTTGAGCAGTGTTGTATTTTGGATATCTTACAGGACCCACTGATAATGGGACCCACTAATGATCAATATGTATGATTTAGTGACATCTGTATCACATGCAATGCAAATCATTGTATTCATTCATACTGGTTCTAGATGATTTGGAAACTCAAGTTAGATAAAGCATGCCGGAATCAGTGGAAATCTGTGGATCACTTGTTACAGTATCTTGAAGTAATATTTAGTATTAATTTTTTTTTTTTGTTACAGTTAAATTGGAGGAGAGAGCTGATTTGCTGTAAACGTGTTACTCAAACTGGATTCCCACTGGAAAATATTGTATTAGAGGTCTACTATACATCTTTTAATGAATTTTACCAAAGATGCAACAATGTTGTGCACTTTACATGGGCCATGCCAGCTTTGGTATTAGCTTTGGTCCAGACAATCTTATGTGCTCATAATTATATATGTGTGCAGAATTAACTGGTGATGGTCACTAAACAGTAAATATTATTGGCCTACAAACACTGGCCTTATGATAACATTGAAGAATCATATAGTAAACTCATGGACTTTGTTGTGAAAGCCATTTATCTTATGAACATATGTTAGATTACCTTTGAATTGAAAATAAATAGCATGCAATGTTTAACTAACTTTGCATTTGAGGTAATTCACGTTTATACTAAGATACCTACAAACAATTTAGATAATTCACTTTAATACTAAGAATCTTACCATAGTATGATTAATACTGTACTTACAAACTGACAGCATTTTTAAAAGATCTTGATTTAGACCAGGAGGTAATGTCCATGCTTGTGTGGTAACGTGAGGGACATTGGTTTGTCCTATTAGTGTTTCTGTACGTCAACAGCTGGTTAAACTACAGATAATGGGATTAGATCAGAAAAGCCTTGCATGTAGAATAGTCTTATCCCTTTGTAAATTGCTAAATCTATCCTATGGTCTGAGTTTTTGTCTTGTGTGACCATAATAACGATGGCTTCCACAATTTGTCAGACGCAGTGATTACGAGGCGATTGTGCAGCTCTGGTCTAGACTTCGGCTATGCTGGGGAACAATACGATCCAATTGCATATCTGAGCAGAGCAATGTTGCGCGCTTGATGAATAATTGATAATGGCTTCAATTTCCCGTCTTCCGTTCGGGCGCGAGTGACGCTTGCTGTGCCTTCCCAGCTCCCTCCCGCTGCTCCTGTGTCCGGCCTCGGGAACAGTCCAAGCATGACGCGAACGGGGAGAGTGCAGGGAAGTGGGATCTGAAACTGCACGCAAGCGAGGCAGCGCTCAGAACAGAAGTTCCCCCTGGGGGGGCTCTAAGGCATACAGAAGGCTTACAGAAGAACAGCTATGCAAACACACACAAATGGGCTGGATGCTCAGTCTGAGTTTGGATCTGTGCACATGGACGCATTTGTGTTGTGCTCTCTCTCTCTCCCTCTCTGTCTGTCTCTCTCTTTCTCTCTCTTTTTCTCTCTCTCCCTCTGTCTCTCTCTCACACACACACTCTTTCTCTCTTTCTCCCAGTTCGCTTGTTTAGACACAAATGATCTCTGAATCACCCAATAGAAGTAGCACTCAGAGGTAGCTCTCAGTTGATGAAGTGCTCTCTGTCCATCATTCATAGAGAATGGGCCTACAACTGTTTTATGCCGCTCCCAGTTAAGGTTACATCAATATTAGGGAAGATTGGCATATCAGTGATCTTTGCTTTCAAATGCCTCTTTGTTTAAAGTAGTCAGGGCAAAAGCGGGCAGCCAAAGGATCGGAGGGGCAAGTGCAGCTATTGATCACCGATAGCACGCAGTCACGTATGACTTTGAGATATGAGACAGCTTGAGAAGTTTGACAGGTTGGAGGGGCCGACGTGGGTGAAGATGGATAGTGTTTATCTTTCAGTCTCATTAGCCGAAAATTAGATTTGTTGAAAATACTCCGACGCGGAGTGTCTTGCCTCCAATGACAAGATCTTTACACTGAACCATAGCACTCCTCATCTTCAACGACGCAGTCACCTGAAAAGCTCTGTTAATTTCTCATTAACATAGCTGATTGGAAAGAATGAAGAGGAAAATACCCCCCCCCCCTTTTTTTTTTTTTTGTGTGTGTGTGTGTGTGTGTGTTTGTGCGTTTGTGTGTTTGAGTGTGCAAATGCAAATTTGTGTGTATGTGTGTGTGCTTGAGTGTGCAGACGCAGGAGTGTGTATGTGTGTGTGTGCTTGTGTGTGTTTGTGTGCACGTGCGCCCGTGTGCAAGCAAACGTGTGAGCGAGGATCATGTCAGTGGGTACGGTGAGGGAATGGGAATTTATCCCAAAAGTAATTAACCTTTTGCCGAAACCCTGTGTAGGCAATGACTGCCTCCGTTCAATATGGCTATGTAAATTTGTTATGCGATTTGTTATGACCAGGACACTTGAAAATGTCAAGCGAGAAATGTGTTCTCTCTAATCCCCCACAACTTGTTTTAATTGACATGCACTTCAAAGAAACAAGATAGCCTATAACCAGGTGTCTAAGGATGGATCTGTCCTTTGAAATCAAAGCATCAGTTTTAATAAGTCAGCTCATAGGCTAATACCGGTACTTGTTTTTTTATGTATTTAGTAATAATACTTATTATAGCACTATGCATAGAAAATACTGTTGTGTGTCTTTCAGTTTGTTGGCTGGGCTATTCAAGCAGAAAATTATGTTTTTTGGTGGATGGAGTGGAGTAACATTTTATCCAGCAAAAACAATGCAATGTGCTACAATAACAGTTGAACAAAAGACTGTTTACGTTATTGCATTACATTTATTCGTTTAGCAGAGGATTTTATTCAAAACCATATAGTATTTGTATTGCATATTTGTGGATTGTCACTTATGTCAGGGCTAGTCTTTCCCAGAGCAACTGAGAGTTTTAAGTGCCTTGCTCAAGGGTACAACAGTGCAGCCAAGTTCAAACCCACAATTTCCAGACTGCAATCTTTCCAACCAGGTTCATAAGAGCCTTAACCTTTACACTACCACTGCCACACTAGACACTCGGGTCCCTACATGTTGGACCCTTCCTCCACACACACACACACACACACATAGATACAATATTTTCATAATATCTATTGTTCCAGATGGCAATATGTATACTGTTTTAAAGACCAATGGTCTTCAATGTCTGGTATTAAAGTTTTGAACTCCAAATTCAGTGGGTTTCACTTTCTTTATCAGGCCAGCACAGGAGTTGTGATGAAATGAGGTCAGGTTCTCGGCAGCCAGTTAGCGTGCTAAGCATGTGGGCCCGATGTGTCAAGCCTCATTTGCCTAGCAGTTAAAATGCCATCATGACGCTAATCGCTAGCGCCATGCTGAGCACACAGCAATATAGCAGTGTGACCACTGAGCTGTCCCAGAATCTTCTAAAATGTCTCTCTGAGGGAAAAAGTCTCTAGGCTCCTAGGCCACCTCAGGCAACTTTGGGGAAGTTGGTGGAATGAAACGTACCTTGATAATGCTAATGTCTATTGACTAATGATGCCTTCTTTGGCTGTTGATACGTACAACGTGTGTGTTTGTAATTGTTAGCCATCGATTGTGTGCTATCCTAATTAGTGGAAGCATTCTAACCAGTTAACCTGCTTGATTGGAGTCAAGCTCATTGCCAATGGTGTGTATGGTGATAATGCTTTCATCTGGCCACGTGGCATAGTTGTGCCATGTTATAGCAACGGCAATTAACTAATACCAGTTGTGCGACAGTTGTGTAGATGGCTAGATTTTGTGATGCTGTGTTAGGTAAGGTAAGCTGTGTTTGCAGCCACCCACACAAATGACTGTCAATCCGTTCCATATCCATGATCTGTTGCAAACTGCACCACACACACACACACACAAACACACACACACATACACACACACACACACTCATCTGATACTTCTAATGTTGAGGCTTGGTACTAATGGCGTCGGAAACACTGCCAATGAGGCTAGGTGTGGCCCTCTGAATTGTAATGAGCCCCCATGAGGGACGGAGCCAAAGCCTGTAATGAGATTGTCACACAGTCCCCTCAGTCATTCTCTCTCTTTAGCACTGTCTGGGTGCTTGTCACTCCACCCCCACATCCAGTGCTCCAACGCTGGCAATGATCACACTCACACACACAAACACAAACAGCACTCTCTCACACACACACACACACACACACTCACACACACAGCTACACATGCATGCACACAAATACAGGCACCACACCACACTCCATCTGTGAGTCAACATTTAGATGGTGTGGGCTTCACACATTTTCTTTTTCATTTTTTTTCCTTCAGGGATTGGCAGCTTTGCAGCCAAAAAAAAAAAAAAACGACCGGTAGATAGATGTCAGCTTGCCACAGATCACAGTGAAATCTCAGCACTTTGGCGAATTTCAAAATGTCTATTGTTTGTCTGCCATTTTGTCTTCCTCACAGTGACTAAAGTGTGACCTTTATGAAATTGCAAGTCATTACTCAAATTCTGCCGTTTAAATGGTGCATTGTGATTGTCAGCTTGTGTAAAAACGTACTGATGTTCTTGCCATCATTCCTACATTGTTCCTTTCCTAACTACAAAGCACTACACAACCTGCCATTGAAAGAAATTGCAATACTGTCTCCAGTCCAATGTTAATTTGTTTGCCCGATAGCTGTAGCCAGTATCGAGAAAACAAGTTTAGATGTTTGATATAATGTCAATATGTTTTTTGTTTTATTCTGTTGCTATTTTTGGGAGGCTTTCAAACTAATTTGTATCACATATCTGCATGCATTTTTTCCATACAGTACATATTGTAAGATAGAGCATAGAGTATGAGACACCGATTTTGTTGATCTACAGGCACAGTCTGGATGTGTTGGCTGGTCTTGCGGTGAATAATAAGTGTGGAGGTGGCCTCGTAAGGAGTGGCACCAGGAGTGATTTAGCCCATGCTTCTTGGACACACATGAGAAAGTGCTGTGCTGGATGCTCAGAGAGGATTGCAGCGGACAGCAAGCTTTGATGATCCAGACTAAAAAACATTTTTTAAAGTGCGCCTGCTGTGCGACTGTGTTTGTGTGTGTGACTATGAGGGAGGAAGAAAGAAATTGCGTGCGTACGTGCATATGTGTGTGTGTGTGTGTGTGCGTGCGCGTGTGTGTGTGCATTTAGAGCCAGTCATGGCCCCACATCAGACACACACATGTATCACACACATACACACATTTGGCTCCCCTCTCAGAAGATTTGCCAGGCCATGCATTTGTCCTAGCAGGAGCCCACCGCATAAAAAATAGCTGCCGTCCCCCCACCCCTTCAAGACAGCACAGTCGTGTCTGTAAGGTGTGTTTCCATCCCATAATAGGCAGGTTTGTGTTGTGTTGTGTTGCATCAGCGGGATGAAGGGATCACTGGTAAAGCTGGCCACAAGCAGTGTGTCGTACCCCCCGGGGCTTGTGAAGGAGTCGATGGCCAATAATCAGCTGTAATATCCAGTGTACCTTCCTCATCTGGCCACGACGACAGGCCATTGATGCTCTTTGGCTTGTAATCAGTCAGGATGGAGGAAGTGCATATTAGCACAATGTGTGTGTATGTTTGTGTGCGTAGTTTATATGCTATTAAGACTTTAACAGTCGTTTTGTAAGTCGCTTTGGATAAAAGCGTCTGCTAAATACATAAATGTAAATGTAAATGTTAATCATTGCAAAGCGATTTCTGTAACATTCTGTGAAAAAACTCCACCCTACACTGATAACTTATTTCTCTTAGTACACTGTTTAAAAAGAGAGAGAGACTGGTCTTTACTTACATAGTGTCCTCTACCCAAGTCCCTGAGCTGTGAACAAAGTAGGGAGCAGCCTATCCCCCAAGCAATAACCAAGCACTGTGCAGAGTTTCTTAGGGAGCACCAATGTGACCTACAACATTTCTCTGTTGTTTTGTGGAGACCATTCTAGAGTGTTAGATTGTTAGTGTCAGTTTCCATCCGGTTCTGTTTCCTGTAATTGGATTTTGTTGAAACAATCTATAAGGTCTATTTTATAAGACAACAACATCTAGCAATCACTGTAAAAACATAAACGTTAATGAGCACTTTGTCATTCAATGTGGTTTGTCCAACCTTCGGAGACACCACCGGTACTTAAAATGCAGCACAGACAGTGAGATTTGTCAGGAAGAAAGTCGAGCCCTGCATCGTCTCATGTAGCATGTGCCTTCTCTGCTGGTGCAGTCATGAAACAGTAGCCAAATTGCATGCTGCAGCCCTGCCGATGCCCCTGCAGCTGTTCAATCTCCAGTTAACATCTGCTCTGCTCTCTCAAGGGGACGCAAATTATGGCTACTAACTAACCAAGAAAGCAAAGAAAACTGTCTGGACGATCAATGTATATAGATGCAGTACTCAGATGCAATCAAACAACCATAAACATGAACACTTGTATACATATATATATATGTGTGTGTGTGTGTGTTTGTGTGTGTGATGTGACATGCACACTGCACATTATACACAATGAAATGAGCAGTTTATGAAGCATAGTTCTCCTAATTAATCATCTGTACATATTCATGTGTCTTAAGTTTTAAAGAGCCCATAGAATGCATTTTTTGACCATCATAAAATGTTCTTTGAGCCTTAATAACTGTGTATGCAAATTTGTGCGGCTGAAAAAGATCCAGGAGCATTTCTAGGCCATCTATTCCATGCTTAGAAATGTATACTCATTAAACATTTTCGTATTTCCCACCCTTTGGCCAGTTTCCCGCCCCGTGGCGCTGATTGGCTACTTCATTGTGAGGCCTATTGGCTGTTTTTTCGCTGAAGCAGATTGGCTCCCTAGTTTCATTGACACTCTTAACGTTACTGCTAGAAAACAAATTCAACTACGTCTGACCCCAACTGTAGGCTATACAGACTGTATTCACTTCTCAAGTTCAGAGAACCGAGGACACGATAGTGTCCGTAAACGTTTTATCGCTCCCCTTTTAACATACCGTTCTATTTTATCACGCTATGTTGGCGCCTAAGAAAGTAGCAGGTCAATATGCTGCAACGGTAGTCCCAGATGGGGCCTAACATCAAATTAGAGCTGCTCAATTTGTAGCATAATGACATTTGTTTTTAAGAACTTAAGGCAGACTAAAGAAGTGAACAGCCACTTGCAAGAACTCTGGCCCAAAGATAAACGATGCTGGCTCAACAACTTCGAACTTCATCAAGGAATCTAAGGACGCACAAGGATAGGTCAGTGAATCTTAGGTGAAGGGGAAATTTAGCTTGAAGATAGTCTACTGCTACCGCTACAAAAAAATCCAAGTCTGACCCCAACTGTAGGCTATATAGACTGTATACAGATTACAGAGCAGAAAATCGGTTAACTATCTGAGCTAAATAAACACGCAATAGGATGTCAGCCTTTATGACAATGTTATGCAGAACCATTTACAATTTAATATTATGTAGGCATAGGCTACGTTTTAGTTTCAGCACTAATGTCTGAGGTTATGAAATGCTATGATAGACGGCGATGTGCATCTTTACCGGGAAATTAACGTAGGCTATTACGTTTGTATAGTAAACATTCCAAGTTCACCTAAAACCCGGTGTTAAAACTTGGTAATAGAAATGCAACACTGGGGTTCTATAAGCACAGAAGCCTGGGGGAAATACGACATTAGTATCTGTTGTTATGCTTGCTAGCAACACTTTAGTGACCGAGTGTGCAACAACTTTTCAAGTAGGCAAACTGTTAAGGCCATAGAAATACCAGTCTATAATGCTATGGTTATGGCGACCAAAAAACACTGAATTCTAGCGTGGTTACCTACCGGCAGAATCGGTTGTTGGAGAATAGTTGAAATAGATCCTGGTTTCAGGCGTAGTGTTCGTGAAAAGCCGGATTGATACAGTCCGAGGTCGGCGAAACAATATGGGGTGAATTGACCAGAGCAAACGGCCAATCTTGTGGTTGTAGATAAAAATCAACTATTCCCGTTGAATGCGAGGTTCTTGAGGAAGGTAGTGCAAATTCCGGACAACCCCAGTATATCCTGGAACGTTACACGTGCGTGCTGACATTTTTTTCTTATGTTCTCCAGTTAAACAGAAATTCAACATGCGCTTATTTCAAACAGAAATTCAACATGCACTTATTTTTCTTAGAGCCATTAGCCGTTCTCAATGTTAGCTAGCCATTACATAGAGTACAGTGCATTTATAGCCTACCTCCGAAGCAACAGGGGGCTGGACAAGAGACTGTTACAAACCATTTTGATTGGACCAAAGATTCTAGAGCTAGAGCTTCTTGGATTGGACAATGTAATGGAGGAGGTGTAGCTTTGCGCTGTCTACGTACACCGAGCACTAGTTTCAGATTGTTTTTTTTCAGCCCGGCAAATTCTAGCCTGAAATTTACATATAGAAGGAGGCGGAAGATGGTGTTGGGAGTTTCGGTGTGGTCCGTTGGATACCTTAAGCTACCTAAATTCAACAATAACAAGGTAAATGTGGTTTTGCATTCTATGGGCTCTTTAATATTAGGCCAGCTGTCAGGCATCTGTCCACTAAGCAGACGGTAGTAACATCACTGATGTAGTCCCCCCGCCACCACACCACCCTTGCCCCCACCCCACCCCACCCTGGTATCGGACGGTCCAGATTGAGTATTGGTCGGTGGCACAGCCGATGTGTCATTGTCCCATCGAGGAAGTGTCTGGGAGAGGAAGAAAGCATCTGGTCACCTCAGTGGCAGATCAATGGCTCGGCCGCCAATGCCCCCCTAATCCTGTTCACTTTCAAAGTCACTGAAGCCCATTCCCCCTGGCCCTGCTCCACTCAAAGGCAGCTCCGTCCAAATAATTACTGGCTGCATCGACAGTTACTGCGGCGAGCGGATGCAGTGAGTGGCGTGACGGTGCAGACTTGGAGGCTCAGCGTGATCATTATGGTCTACATATGTCACAGCTAGCGTGCTTGGCATGGTGGAGGGGATGGAACTGTAAGAACCCTTTGTCCTCTCTCCCTTCCTCCACTTGTCCCTTACTCGCTCGATCTAGCATTTATTATCTCTTCTTCTAATTTTCCCTTCTTCTCATACCCCCTCCTCTCTCTCCCTCTCTCAACAGTTCATTCAAAAGCTTGGGTTTTAGCTTGGGTTTGTCTGTGCTTCAGTCGTTGCTTTGTGGGCATCTCTGTGCCCAGATCTGGGCACACAGATAGGCTGCCTAGTCACCCAGCCAATTAATCTCTGTCTCTGTCTTCACACACACACACACACACCCCTGCACATAGACACACTTCTCACACACAAACACATACACACACAAACACACACACGCGAAATGTCAGGACTGAGAGTTAAGAGTGGGTGCTGGAGCGTCCCCACTTCCAATTTATTTTAGCGACAGGTTGGCTGTGGGACCGCATCGGACATCTGGAGGTGGGAAGAGGGAGATTTGGCAAAATGTGTTCACCACATTAAAAACACAGATAAAGGCACAATGATTTGAGGTCCCTCCACCATACACATTGCACATGGTAAAATAATCCGGCATTATCTGATTTTGGACAGTGTAATACATACTACTGCGTTTGTTAATACACCACCAGTGATGCTGAGAAAAAAAAAAAAACATCTATTTTGGCTGAACATTCAGTTCCAAACAGTTGCTCAGAACAGTGTTTTAAATAATTATGCTAATTGTGCTTGATGTAAAACAATGTTTTAAATCAATATGCTAATTGTTGCATACAACATGCTTTTGGATTTTGTCTTTTTAATAGTTTTGCAATTTTAACTTTGACTTAACTATTAGGTGTATTAGGTGCACTTCTTCATTTTAACTTTCTCTCTCTCTCTCTTTAGATTTGCGTTGTGCCTCATCCAACCCACATGTGACTCTGAGGGACCCTCAGTGCAGGACGAAGCCAACCACACACCTCTACAGCCCTGCCCCTCCTTCCCTTACCCCTTCCTCCCATCCAGAAAAATAATAGAATAAAAGTCCCCCTCTGTCTCACCCACCCTCCATGCCCCCGCCCTCAGTCAATATCAACCAAGCAACTTGGAATATATGAACTTAAACAGCAAACTGCAACAAACTACATTTGAGCACAAGCTTATTCAGTAAATCCATTTCGTTTTCATTTTTTCTGTTTGTTTTTTTCTTCTTGTTTGAGATCAGTCACTTTTTATTTGGCTTTTTTTCCTTTTGTATCTGTACATAACTCAATTCCAAAATCTTATAGTTTTGTACATGTAATTTTTATGGTGTGTGAAGTTTTATATAAAATAAAACAAAAAAATCTCTCTATATGCATAAAGGATGAAGTGTCTGGTTCTCTGTGGCTGGGCTCTAGCCTTCCCATAATGAAGTCCCATAGGAGACACAAAGCTAATGTTTGTGGCTAATGACCGCGGAGTTGGTGCTGCTCTCTTTCTAGCTTTCTCTCCTTCTTTCCCTTTTGTTCCCTCTCTTCTAGTCATTTCTCACACTCTTTCTGAAAAGAAAAGTCGTCTTTTAGTCTCAGCAGATCCAGCGATTCAGGGTCCTATTACAGAGTGAACCCAATAACCTGCAGTGCCCAGTGGTGCACACACGCACATACACACACGTGGTGTGAGAAAATTGCTTCAGTGCCAAAGTGCTTGCACTGCTAGTATATATGAGGTCTTACTTGTTCTCTAGCTTGTGTTTGGGGTGGGGCCCCTATGGGCCTCTGTCGGCCATCTTGGATGCCATGCACAGTCCTTTGATTTGGATCTGATGTCTTTGTGTTTCCAGTTTGTCCTCACTTAGAGGATTGTTGCCCCTCACAGAGGAGCATATGCTTCTCATATATTCCTACAGCATTCTGGACTATCACACGTTTCTGCAGAGGAATGCTGGGAAAACAACCAGAGAGTGCACTCACCAGCAATCGTGTGTGTATTGAGGGTACAGAGATGATAAAGCTACCCTTACAACAATACAAATACACATTTCATATTCTGCCAAAATAAGGTCCTTACAATATATCTTTTCATTTGTGAGACACATTAGAAAAAAGATAGGAGAAAATTCGGATTTCTGTTAAACCATGCTAATATTCCTGCTAATATCTGATATTCATTAAACCAGGCTCAGCTAACCAAATGTACCCTTTAACATTTGAAGAGGACAATTCTTGATCAATACTTCTTGATCAAACCATATGAAAATCTGATAGTGTTGAGACAGGAGGCACAGGAGCAAGACCAACCCAGGGGCCTCTCCCAGCAGATGACTGGCTCTGAGAAAAAACAGGAGAAAGACAAAAAAAAAAGGAAAGAATCAATTTCATAAATCCCCAGCTTTTTCACTGCCAGTTAATGCCTGGTTTTGCAACCGCCCTATCCCCCTCAACCCCCAGTTTAAGGTTTGCTATTGTCTCTGACAACAGTTCTACAGTCGTAACTCCAGGTCTTTGCAGCTAACTCCAGCTATTTATTGTTTTGAGATGATTGTGTTCTACTGCTCACTGGGAATGGCTTAGGCCGAGCTGTCTCCCTGGCACTTAACATGAAGAGAATGGCCCCCAATAACATTTCATGGCAGGAGAGGAAGAGTATTCTCCAGCAGAGGCAGAATTGTTTATCTTTGTGTGAGAGTGCAGCTTGTGATTTAGCTTGAACAGAAATAGACCCAATGCATCAACCTCAAGTGAAAATTGTTCGATGACGTCTGTGATTTCCAAATAAGCAAAATGACACGATTGCTAATGCTGTACATAAGACTATACATAAGTATACATCAGGGAGGAAAATAACATAACATAACATATAAAAAGAAGAGTCATTTTCAGTTTTAGGAAAGTAAACTTCTTTTGGAATTTGAAGACATTGAACTTATTATCTCGTAAGCATCATGTCTTTAAGCTCAAAAAGAAAGCCCAGCTGCCTATATCTGAACACTGGGACTACCATGACCTGGATGAATGAGGACCTTCAATGACGCAAGAGAAGAGTGCTCACAAACACCCGCAGACACACACAGACAGACACACACGCACAGTACACACAGAATGTAATTAATATGCTGCTTGATCATAATCAGCTTTTTGAATATTGCTGTGTGATTCAACTGAGAGTGTGTTTGTGTGTGTGTATGTATGTGTGAACGCTCACACATGTGTCTGTGTGTGTGTGTATGAAAATAGGAGTATACATTCGACAACAGCCATTTGAGGAAAAGAAAGAAAGTGAGCGAGTGAGAGAGAGAGAAAGAGAAAAAAATGGGTCTAACAGCAGGTCAACAGTACTCCCTGTCTCTCCATGCTCAGCGGTGGGCTAATGTACTTATGAAAACATCATTCTTTCATGTAGAGCCCAGCGCACAGAGCATCCATTACCGGACCCATGGCACAGCCTCACCAGAGACATCAGCCCTCCACCCCCCTGCAGCAACCCTGCCCTTCCAGCCGGCATTATACCCCAAACATAACTCACCAAAACACGTACATGATGAACAAACACACCAATTTCTTGCTCACGCACTCCATCTCTCTACACTAACTGTGGAAAGAGATACCAGTCTCTGTCTCTCTCTCTCTCTCTCTCCTTCACCCTCTCTCTCTCACACACACAGCTCACTTTCACATGATCACATGACATTCACACCAATCACATGAAGACAAATATAGGCATATATGATAGGCTCTCTCTCTATCTCTTTCTCTCACATGCACACACACACACTCCCTCTCTCTCATTTATTTTCTAGCTCCTAATAGAGTTTATCATCTCTCCTGTATGGTGAGAGGGGTGAAGAAAAAAAATGAAAGACCCTCACTGATGATAATTTTCTACCCGCGGTACGGAACCACATCCCATCCCATTACAGACTCTGATGCACTCTTCAGCCGCTCCCCAGCAACACAGACACAAACACACACAGAGACACACACACACACACAATGGCAGCTAACTGTGGACGAGACCAGGGTCTCCAGCCAGTCCTTACCAGAGGCCTCCTAAATTGGCCTTCTGACGGCCAATTTGTCAGGAGAAAAACTCTTCAGATGGAGAGGCTCCTGAAGACCAGAACTCGGTGGGGTTGCTGCTCTGAGTCGTAGATTGCTGGCCATAAACCAGGCCGTTGCACGCACTTGCTGGGCACAAAGGTCAAATTTTGCATTTATAACCCCAAACACGTGGCTTCCATTAGTGTGTCAGCTCCCTCCACAGCTCATTTGATGGATCGTGTATCTTTAGCACAACCCCACATCGGCGTAGTGAGGAAAATCCATTTTCTTCTTTTCGCCCTTTCATTTCGTTGTGCTTTTTTGGAAATTCGCTTTATTTGCTCTGCGCTTTTCTCATGTCAAAATCTTCTCACACACACCTGCTGCGAATACAAACACATAGAACATGTACCCAAGCACACTCAAACATACACAGACACATACATACACACAGACACATAGAGAGAGAGAGAGAGATGCTATGTGGCTTTTTTTCAAAGCTAATGTCAAAGTTAATATCACTAATGAGTTTTGTGTCAGAACACGCTGATTTCCTTTTCTACAAGTAAAGAAAAAAAGACAAGACAGTAGTCAATAACAACAAGCAGCAAAAACAATTAGCAAAGTCAATATCCCTAAGTCTTCCAAATTGCCACGGGGGCATTCAGCTGGGAAATATTATCTACCCAATACAGATGAGTGCTTTACATGTAGATGAGTGGAGATGGTGTCTGGGATGTGTTGTGTGTCTGTTTTATGTGTGTGTGTGTGTAGGTGTGTGTGTGTGTGTGTTGACTTGATTTGGCCCTGTGTTATTATGCATGTCATCTGTGTGTGTGTGTGTGTGTGTGCGTGTGTGTGTGTGTGTGACTCCTGGGGCTTTGTGAGTCACGTCTGGCAGGCGAGCAATGTACCTGGTCTGTGCTGATGGCAGGGAGTGGTGTGCACGGGGGTGACTAAAACGATCATGCCTCATTAGGCCACATTACGCACAAGCTGCAGCCTTTTAAGGACTCGAGCACACTTGAGAGATGAACACTTATCAATTATAATCACCATCTATCTCACACAGTCATAAAGAGATGATAAAGACCAGGGGCCTCATTTATAAAGCCCTTTACGCAAGAAAAAGTTGTGTGAAGCAGGGTAAAATTTGCGGTTGCAACATTTCTCGCAAAAGTCGGGATTTACAAACATTTTCCATGCGCAAAAAAGTTCCCAGGTTTCCGCAATCTTTTCACCACACGTGTAATCTTGCGTAACGCTCTCTTGCATTTCCCCTTGGGGATCAATAAAGTATCTATCTATCTATCTATCTATCTATCTATCTATCAAAGTGTGTACATGTTTGCGCCACAAGGTTTTATAAATCAGTTTTGTTTTTTTGCGTACGAAAATTCTGACATTTTGTGCACAAAAACATTTAGAGTGGAATCTCCGCAAAGTTTTATAAATGAGGCCCCAGGAGGAGGAGGATGAGCAGCCATCACCACTGGAGTCGGTTGTGTATCTGGAATGTTAAGGTGAAACACACACACACACACACAGACACACTCACATTCGTGTGGACACACATATGCACACAGGTGAGGAGGAGGACAGGATTGGGATATTCTCTCTCTCGTTTTCTCTTATTTTGTCTCTCCCTCTCTCTGTCTCTCTCTCTTCCACTATTGTGCCATTTAATGTTAGCAGCCTGGTGGCACTCGCTTTTGCCACATGACCTGTTTCCAAGGGAACACAACATATGTAAAGCACCTTTTCCATCCCTCTGGGGAAAACCCACCTGTCATGGAGCCGTGCACAACTGAGCCACACCACCACTGCAGGAGGAAAGAAAAAACAAGAGAGAGATGGATGGAGTGAGAGAAACGAGAGAGAGAGGACACAGAGAGAGAGAGAGAGTGGTTGGGGTTCATCATCTTTTCCCGTCATCCTTTCGCTCTCTCTATTTCTCTCTTCCTCCCTTGTGTTCCTGCCTGCTGGGACTCTGTGGGAGCTGGCCAAGCAAAATGACCATCAAAGCAGACAGACAACAAGAGCATTCTGCCTTCTCTGTAACGCTCCGCCCAGCCCACCGATCCCCCCTAGGGGTTGAACACAAAAGCCCCCTTTGTGCCGGATCAGGGCCAGATCAGGGTCCAGCGGTGGCAGCTACTGGTGTTGGCACTAGTGGCTAAAGGGGTTGGCACAGAGCTCCCCTCATTGGAGCACAGCACAGATGTCCTGGGAAATCCAGTTGGATCTACATCAGGAAGAGAGAGAGAGAAGGAGAGAGAAAAAGAGAGAGAGGGAGAGACATGGGGCACCTTGATCTGGCTGCTTTTGGCACACAGAATCACTGGGAAGGGGCGAGCGTAGATAATATGTCAACCAGGTCACCTCTCCTCTCTCCCATTGGCTTCGCTCCCTATACCTGCTCCAGCACAGGAGAAACACATCAGAGGAGGAGGACGGGCTGAATGGAGGAGTGTTGTCTGGATGGAAACTACACAGAGCACAGATGCATTGATGTTTAAACAAATTGTAGCGGAAAAAAAAAAAGCCTATGTTGCTGTGGTGCTGGTATAGCACTTATCACTCAGTGCCTGTTTGTTGTTAAAATATTAAAAACATAAGGCAATAAAGATATAGAATAAAACTAAATAAATTTGTGAAATGTTTTGTTATGATCTATGCCAGATGTTGTGGACCTGCCTTAGTAACAGGTATGTTTTTCGTTCTCGCCTGACAAGAAATGTTAGCTTGCAAAATGCTATTAGTTGTATGCTACTCTAGGTGTAGAGTGGAGTTATATAATGTTGATTTTCTTGCTCATGTGTGTAGATTTTACACACATACATGCATGCTTGTGCAAACTTACAGACACACATACACATAACACACAAAAAGCTGGTGTTAAAAACTCTCTCTCGTTCTCTCTGAACAATATTTTGTAAGGAAGATTGTGCTGACAAATTGATGAGTTGTTTAAAGGCTGAAACAAAAACAAGTCTTTAAAAACAAATGTCATAAATATCATGTCCCAATATCATATAACCTTGTGCATACAATAGAACCACACAGTTTGTCAGTGCCATTAAAGGACAGAAAGACTGAAATGAATCACTTACATCCGTCACCAATGGGCCACCCTGACGAAGCCTAAGTGAACTGGACGATCTCCGTGTCTCTGTCTGCTCTCCAAAGAGCAACTGGGGATCAGTAAATTCAATCTTTATTGTTACCAGTCTGATAAGCGGATCTTTCTATCCCAATGTAAATAGATTACCCATGGGCAAATTAGAAATCGTTACAGCGGGCTGGGCAAATATAAGTTTGGATAGATCTTCTTTCCACCACAGGACGGCAGCGGTCGCTGGCTTCCAGAATGTCCACAAACCCACAAGCTTTCCTGGATACAATAGCTTACATTTGTATCAGTAGATCACACACACACACAACCTCTCTTATTCGGTCTTGCTTTGAGCCAGTTCGTAATGCATGAAGCACTTTCTTCATTATGTGGCCACTGAAGAGGGGAGAGAGAGGCATTGGGGGATGTGTGTGTGTGTGTGTGTGCATATGTGTATAGACTACCTACAGCTAATGGAGGGAGACCTCCATTCTTGCATTAGCCTATATGAAATCAATAGCCTTCTGGTTTGGTAAAGCCTCTCCACTTGCAGGTTAGCAGATAGCCTCCATCTCACTGTCAAACTGCTTGGCCTGAGGCAAAAATGGATTTGAAGTGTTTGTGTGTGTGTGTGTGTCCATGCATGTGTGAGCACATTTGTTTGCGACATGCCTGTGAAAAACAAAACCATGTTCTATTTCGGGCAGCGAGGTGACAGGTTTCGATCGTGGACAGCCTTAAAGAGGTTTTCTTTCCACTAGGCAGAACACTCACACAATTGATTCACTTTCACTTATTTCCTTATTAAAGAGGAGTTTAATTAAAGTTTGCTTGAATTGAAAATGGTCTGGTGTACCAGACTCTTTCAGTTCTGCTTCACATTTTGTAAAGAGTCTGGTCACTCCTAATAGGCATACAGTTACTTCACAGTGGGTGGGCTTTTTGTTTGAACTTCAAACCGATTGGTTCTGCCTCCATTTTTACTAATTGACCTATGGCTAAGCAAGGCCCCTTCCACTCTAGTGTTGTGTCGTTCTTGACCGATTAGTTCAAATAGAACTAATTTTTAATGTGATTTTGGTAGACCTAATCGTCTTGTGGGCTCGATTAGTTCCTCTTATTTTTGGTTGGCGGTCGGCAACCAACTGAAAGGTGCATTAGCGCCACCATTGACTGTATATATACAGTCTATGAGCGCTACCGACTGGGTAGGATCGATTAGTTCTGTCACAAATGCGCATTTGCACAACATCCTATAGCTTCTGTGTTGGAATTATTTCCCTGTTTTATTTGTGTCTTTTAGTTTTTCCAAGTCATTCGTTCATCACGTGACAGCCCCATTACTTTAACCAATGCAGTTCAGTCACACATGCACATTTGCGCAACGTCCTGTGTTGGAGTTATTGTGTCTTTTATTTTTTTCCAGAGTCGTTCGTTCATCACATGACAGTCCCATTATTTTAACCAACGCATTCTGAGCCAGAAAGTGCGGGAACAAGCGATTAGTTTATCTCTGGAGTGCTACTGCTTTCCAATCGTTCATATGACACTGGCTCAGTTAGGCTAGTCAAGTATTAACGTAAAATTCAATTTGAGGCTATGTGATCATACTGTGGTGAAATGAATGGACAATGATTGAAGGGAATGTTACCGGTAATCTGGAGGGGATATGTGGGTGTGAGGTGGGGCTGTCACGTGGTGACCGACCAACTCAAAACAAAAGCGAGAACTTGTCAGATGCTGGGTGCAGGGCAGGCATAGACCAAAGACCCATGTAAACAATGAATTAATATTTGCTGTTTCTTATAGCATTATACTTTTGTCTTGTTTGTAGTGTGATCAACATTTGTGTAAGCAGTAGATGTCTTTGGGAGGTAAGCCTAACATTTTAATTTAGCTCAAATGAACGAAGAACTAACGTGGAGACTGCATAGGTTTGGCTAATGGGGCTGAGATTAACGAGAGGACTCGAAAAAAGTTTAGTTCACTTTGATGACCAAGACACACACAAACTTGTCAGTTAGGTGAATGGCTTTTCCCTACACTATTCCACTCCCTACCCGGCGGTATGGCAGCTGTCACTGTGGCTGACATTTCTCAGGAGGCAATAGAATATTTTTGGAGTCAGAAAGATCAAATTTCATCTCGAAGTCACCAAAAGGGTCTGACTTATTCAATGGAGGGGTATAGGTATGTTAATGACGTTGTTGTTGAAACATTTGGTATGAAACTACAGCTCCAGGCAAAAGTGTACAGGTCACAGTATCTCATTGCTATCACTATTACACTAGCAGATCAGCACTGTATCTCATTGCTATCACTACTACACTAGCAGATCAGCACTGTTCATGCACTGCAGGGTAAGAAGTTTGATGTACTTCAACTGTATTAAATTATAATTACTTTCAATTTATCCTCTTCTTTACGAAGACACTGTCACAAGGCAACCTGGCCAGCAGAGGGCGAACAGGAGCTCCTCCACAGGGGCTAATGGAGCTAAATGAACATACGCCCATATTTGGACTTCCTGGGCAATGGGCCCAGCTACGAGAGGCTGCCTGATTTTGGTTCTTGCTGGCTCTTAATCGCCACACCTGTGTTTGATTATTAGCTCTTATTAGTTTGAGTATTTAAGACTTCTGTTAGAACTGCCTCTTGCTGATTCTTCATTATACTGACATGCTCTTTGAGACCGTGTAACTTTTGTTTTTGCTGAAGTAAAGCCTGGAATCCCTCTCCTCATCCAGTTGTGTTTGACTCTGCTTTCTGGGGTTCCCACCAGTTTTCGGCTATCTCTTACAGCCACTGGTGGAAAAGCCACAAGTCACTGTGACAGTAAGAATCAGCCATCATCATGAATCCCGCGGAGTCACCGGAACCATCTTTGGAGGCCGAGCAGATTCGGAATGCCTTGAACAACCAAGGAGTGATGTTGGGTGCTCACCAGGATCAGTTGCGCCACCTTACTGACTCAGTTGGACGACTCCTAGATTCAGTACAGTGCTTGGAAAATCGCCTGCCGGGGCCCTTACCAGCCGCCCCACCTAGTTCAGAGCGAAATCCTCCGGCAGCTGTGCCTGAGCCGAAGATTCCGGCACCTCCACGCTACGATGGTCGCGCCGGTGGGTGTAAGCCTTTTTTAACCCAATGTTCACTTGTCTTCCAGCTCCAGCCACACTCCTTTGACACAGACGCCTCGAAGATTGCGTACATCATCACAGTACATCTGTCAGACCGGGCGTTGGACTGGGCCACAGCTCTGTGGGAGAGAGAGTCGCCTATCTGTGAGAGCCTGGAGATGTTCACCCACAATCTTCGACAAGTTTTCGATCACCCGGTCACTGGGCGGGAGGCCGCCAGACGACTACTAGACTTTCGCCAGGGATCACAGTCAGCCGTAGATTACGCCATCCGTTTCAGAACCCCGGCAGAAGAATGTGGATGGGGGGAAGAAGCCCTCATCTCGACCTTCTACCATGGCTTAGGGGAAGAGATTAAGGATGAATTGGCAACCCGAGACTGGGGGTACGGTTTGGAGGCCTTAATTATCCTGGCCATCCGCGTGGACAACCGTCGACGTGAGCGACAGAGAGAGCGGGGTGTTCGAGGTCCCTCACACACGCTAGCCCTACCGTCTCAAACCTTTCAGGAGACCACAGAGACTCCTGCATCTTCTGTGGAACCTATGCAGCTGGGTAGAGCTCACCTATCTCAGAAGGAACGAGAGAGACGTCTTAGAGAGGGGAGATGCCTCTACTGCGGTGCGACGGGCCATCTCCGCCTCCAGTGTCCAGAACTTCAGGGAAAAGAGGCGGCTTCTCCGGGAGCAGGGAAACCCTGAGAAGCGGAGGTGTACTCCCTACCAGGTCAGTGTCCGGGCTGCATTTATCTGTGGTACTTAGTTGGGGAAGTTCCCAGACAGAACAAGCGTCAGTTAGCGACTTGGTTGACTCTGGGGCTGCTGAGAGTTTTCTTGATTTGTCATGGGCCTTAAGGTTACAGCTACCTATCGAGTTAAACCCTTCACCACGTAATGTACAAGCTATTGATGGGAAACCCATTGGCACTGGCACCTTGACCTATTGCACTAAACCGGTTCACCTGGTGATTGGAGATCATAGGGAACTAATTCATTTTTATTTGCTTGACTCACCTCTTGACCCAATGATTCTAGGCTACCCTTGGCTGTGCAAGCATGAACCTCAGATTTCCTGGTCCGCCGGGTCACTAACTCACTGGGGTCCTAACTGCAGCACTATTTGCATGAAGCCCCAAATGGTGTGCTGTGCTCAGATGGAGGAGTCCCCCGCAACCAAGCAGCTTGAGAGTGGCCATGAGTCTAGCCCACACCTAGAGATACCCGGATTACCGGAGCCCTATAGAGACCTGTCAACCGTGTTTAGTATGGCCAAAGCCTCCGTGTTGCCACCACATTGCCCGTATGACTGCACCATAGAGCTCCTCCCTGGCACTTTACCACCTTGAGGCAGGTTATATTCCCTCTGTCCTCCTGAAAGATTGGCCATGGATGAATATATCACAGATGCACTTAAGACTGGGTTTATCAGACCTTCCCGTTCTCCTGCTGCAGCTAGCTTCTTCTTTGTAGGTAAGAAGGATGGAGGGCTACGCCCATGCATAGATTATAGGGGGCTTAACAAGATAACAATTAAGGACCGGTATCCTCTTCCCTTGATGTCGTCGGCCTTTGAACAGCTGCGCCGTGCTAACATCTTCACCAAGTTGGATCTTCGGAGCGCCTACAACCTGGTGCGTATAAGGGAGGGGGATGAATGGAAGACATTATGAATATCTGGTTATACCATTTGGGCTAGCTAACAGTCCAGCCGTATTTCAAGCATTTATAAATGATGTTCTGCGAGATATGCTCAATAAGTTTGTGTTTGTTTATTTGGACGATATCCTAGGGTTAGGATTTTTTCTCCATCCTTAGAGCTCCACATTCAGCACGTTCGAGAAGTGCTGAAAAGACTCCTCCAGAACAACCTGTTTGTGAAATGGGAGAAGTGTGAATACCATGTATCTCAAGCTGCCTTCCTCGGCTTCGTCATCTCACAACAGGGTATTCACATGGATCCTGGCAAGGTCCGTGCCATTCTCGACTGGCCTCGACCAGAGACTCTGAAGCAAGTACAGCGCTTCCTCGGTTTTGCAATTTTCGCTGCTTCATAAGGAACTTCAGCTCCCTAGCAGCACCACTAACTGCACTCACCAGGGGGTCACCAGTGCGAATCCCATGGACCTCACAAGCATAGGCAGCATTTGACACTCTCAAGAGGTGCTTCGTGTCGGCCCCGATCCTTTGCCATCCAGATCCAGCTCAACCCTTTGTAGTGGAGGTGGATGCCTCAGAGGTTGGTGTAGGAGCAATCCTCTCTCAACGGGCACAGGGAGATGGGAGACTCCACCCGTGCGCATTTTTCTCTCGCCGCTTGACTTCAGCAGAGAGGAACTACACTGTGGGAGATAGAGAACTCTTAGCCATTAAGATGGCACTGGAGGAATGGCACCATTGGTTGGAAGGGACCGAACACCCCTTCCAAGTTTGGACAGACCACAAGAATCTGTCCTACATCCGAGAGGCCAAGCGACTGAACCCAGGTGGGCACTGTTCTTCACTCGGTTTAACTTTGTGTGCTTTCTTTCAGGCCTGGTTCAAAGAATACTAAGGCAGACGCCCTGTCCCACCAATTTGACCTCTCTGACAAGGACAGAACTCCTGGGCCTATCCTGCCAGCTTCCTGCATTGTGGCACCTGTGCGGTTTGCCATTGAGGACACTGTCCGACAAGCCCTCGGATCTAGCACGCCCCCTGATGGAACACCTGAGGATTGTCTCTTTGAACCCAGCACAGCTAGATCACGCGTATTACAATGGGGCGACACCTCAAGGTTGTCTGGGCATTCGGGCGTGCAGCGCACCTTTGAGTTTGTTCGGCGGAGGTTCTGGTGGCCAAACATGAGAAAAGATGTCAAGAGCTTTGTCAATGCCTGCCCTGTCTGTGCACAGCACAAGTCCTGTAATCAACGGCCAGCAGGATTGTTACTGCCTCTGTCCATCCCGAGACGACCATGGTCACATATTTCCATGGACTTTGTGACTGGCCTGCCACCCTCCATGGGAAACACAGTGATCCTTGTCGTGGTGGATCGGTTTTCAAAGGCAGCACACTTCGTGGCACTTCCCAAGCTGCCATCGGCTCAAGAAACCGCCAGCCTCATCCTCCAATATGTGGTAAGGATTCATGGGGTCCCGTCTGACATACTCTCAGATCGGGGGCCTCAGTTTACCTCACGATTCTGGAAGGCCTTCTGGTCTCTTTTTGACGCTTCCGTTAGCCTCTCCTCGGGTTTTCATCCCCAATCTAATGGCCAAACAGAACGTGTCAATCAAGACCTTGAGAAGTACCTAAGATGTTTTGCCTCTTCAAACCCTAGGAGATGGAGTCGTTTTCTGATCTGGGCGGAGTTGCCATATAATACCCCTCAACGGTCCTCAACTGGTATGTCCCCTTTTGAATGTCAATTTGGCTTTAAACCTCCTCTGTTTCCCCGTCAGCAGGTCGCTGTAGCAGTTCCCTCCGCTGAAGCATTAGTGTCTCGCTGCCAGAGTGCTTGGAGACGGGCACGAATTGCCTTGAACCATTCTATAGCTCGCCATCAGAAGCAGGCTGACCGACGCAGACGACCAGTCCCGCAGTTCCGTCCCAATCAATGTGTCTGGTTGTCCACGAAGGACCTCCCACTGAAGGTGGAGTCAAAGAAGCTGGCTCCGCGATATGTTGGACCTTTCCGTGTCATTCGGAGATTGAACCCAGTCAACTACCAGCTGGAGCTCCCTAGATCCATGAGAGTGAGGCCAGTGTTTCATGTATCTTTACTGAAGCCTGTTCTAACCTCTCCTTTGTCCCCTCCTATCTCCCCCCCACCCCCACCCCGTATCTTAGGTGGAGGTCTGGCCTACACGGTCAAGCGACTGCTGGACTCAAGACGTGTTGGACGGGGACTACAGTATTTTGTAGACTGGGAGGGGTATGGCCAAGAAGAGCGATGCTGGGTCCCTGCACAACATGTGCTGGATCCAGATCTGGTTCGGGAGTTCCATCAACGCCGACCGGAGCGCCCTGGGCCACAGAGGAGGGGGTACTGTCACAAGGCTACCTGGCCAGCAGAGGGCGAACAGGAGCTCCTCCACAGGGGCTAATGGAGCTAAATGAACATACGCCCATATTTGGACTTCCTGGGCAATGGGCCCAGCTACGAGAGGCTGCCTGATTTTGGTTCTTGCTGGCTCTTAATCGCCGCACCTGTGTTTGATTATTAGCTCTTACTAGTTTGAGTATTTAACCGCTTAGGCGCCAAAGTCGCAGAATTGCGACGTGACGTCAGCAGCATTAAAATCGGCTGTATTCGCAAACATCGTGTAATAAAGCATATGGATTGCCTAACACTAGTTGGTAGACATGTAGTTCTTCGACTTAGGAGCAAAAAACGTCATTTCCTGTTTTGAGATCAGCGGAATTAGCAGTGGAAACAAGCCCATGGCACTCAGTTGCGGAAGCGGTGAAAGTGTGTGCTGTGTAATGCATTGCATGCGGGTAAATAATACGGTTTCCGCGAGAAAATCGCCTAATGACTAATAAAAAAGTTGTTTCAAGATATATTATGGATGTTATTTGCTGATTCTGAACGGGAATATATGAACATGGAAAAAACAATCGGTCGTACTTCTCCTAGTAGCTACAGCTAGCACAACAACAATGTCAACTTGCAAGGCAAGTTTTCCAGATGCACAAACACGTGTTTTTTTTTACCTTTTGCCCAAAGGGAATGTGGGTTGCAGACAGTGGTAAACGTAGTCGTATTCGTACTAACGTTAGCTCTTCATTTAGAGCTTCAAATAAGTAACGTTATGAGTCGCCGCGTTACGCAGCAAATACAGTGGCTACACTTGCAGTCAATGTGGGGTCTGTGCACTGTGCCGTGCTTTTAGAAGTTACCATACTCTCAGAATAATAAACTTTCACCTAGATAAAGGGTTGGGCTGGTGATTGGTAAAAAAAATGAGCCGATATTTTACTTCTTGCGCCATACAAGGCGAGAGCGTTCACGAAGCGCAAACACGTGTTTATTTCGACCCTTTGTTCAATTGGAATGTGGGTGGCAGTGGTGAACACGATTGTAGTGTCCATGGGAGAGGTGTATTTTGGGGTAAATGAAACAGAGATGGAAGAGTGAAAGTAGCCATAGCACAAAATCTCCATCTTCAGTGCTCCAAAAAGGTGGGCGTTGCCGCGTCCGACGGGTACATGTGCGTTCTGTATTGGGTAGTTAGGTCTGCACCGTGTGCCATGCTTTGTAAGACAGGCTAAACTACTATATTCTTCAGAATTATAAAGTGTGTCTGAATAACTAATATGGGCAGATAATTGGTAAAAAATTATGCACTTGTATTTTCCTGTTGCATTGTAATCTGCTAAATGCATAATTGTAAATGTACTTACAGTTTTAGGCTGCTGTTTACTATACTGTTTTAGACTACTATTTTTTTTTTACTATTTAATTTTACTGCTGATTTTCTATTCCTGATAGAATAGAATAAAGAAAAAAGCAAAAATATTCAAACATCTATTTACTATCTAATATTTTCAGAATGTTTTGATCAATGATGAAAACATATTCAAAGCTACTGTTCTTTACATGGATTTTACTACTATATGATACAGTAATATAGCAAAATGTTTTTACATTCTTATGTTTTATTGTTTGTTTCCTTTATGTATGAGGTAAAAAAGACAAGAAAACATATATATTATGAAAATAATTTCAAACATCAATTCAGTATGTATGATTATAATGGCTTTCAAGATGGCCGGCGTGATATGACGTCATCATATGCTAATTATATGCAAATTAGATGGGTAAATTTGTATCCCAAATACACTTTGGGTCATGGCCAACATTTTTCTAATTTACATGAGGTCTCTATCTTTAACCCACTTTAAACCATAACCTTTTAAAATATTTATGTCACAATCCATTTTTTTTCCCTTCTGTTAGAACTGCCTCTTGCTGATTCTTCATTATACTGACATGCTCTTTGAGACCGTGTGACTTTTCTTTGTGCCGAAGTAAAGCCTGGAATCCCTCTCCTCATCCAGTTGTGTTTGACTCTGCTTTCTGGGGTTCACTAGTATCCCACCAGTTTTCGGCTATCTCTTACAGCCACCGGTGGAAAAGCCACAAGTAACTGTGACAGACTAGCAGCTAGCTCTCCTTGTGCTACAATATTAGTACTACATGGATCATTCAACACAACATTGACAACATTTGTTATCTCGGTTATTTACAGATATGTTGATGAACCTAAGATCCAAAAATTACCGTTAGTATAACTAGAGCCCTTTGGACAACAGCTAACCATTATGTACGATTGATAAAAGAACAAAAACTAGCATAACTATGGTATAACCAGTCAATGAACTCCCATCTAAACAAAGTGACATGATTAAGCTAACGATAGACTGACGTTTTCTTATTTTAAGCTAACGTTACGTTAGACATGTTAAAGATAATACATTGTTGACTAATGACCTTAGAACAGACGTACACATCCTTGTTGATTTCCTCCATGTTTAACCGGTGGTCTACCGCATAATTTTATCCAGAGCAGACACTTATCTTGGTTAAGATGTGGCTTTGGAAAGGGTAAAAAATAAAAACCGTCGCCCAACCTCTCGGGGTATCTTGTGTCACAGTTGCATGTACCCCATGCACACCGTTTGACCATTTGTAACATACAATTCAAAGAAAAAATATTGAAAAACAAGCAAAAACTGACCACCTTCAATGTATTTGAATGGACGTGGAAGCCGAGAATGACCGAGTGTATTGGGTTAGCTATGCGCACTGTGATTGTCTCATTGCGTTCGGTGGCGTGGTTAAGCCATAGGTCAATTGGTTGCTTTGCTAGGAGAGTATACACTACTCTACTGTAGTTCTGTAGCGTAATAAAATATTATGCAGAGTTGCTATGGTGGCACTAGCCTAGCTACACATTAGCTGCTAGTGTATGTGTGTGTAAAGATCGAGTTTGCTCTTACTCAAGGTGAATATTTTTATTACGTAGGTTTTGTACTGTACCAGCTTGTCCTCCATGTTTATGTTTTTGCTAAACTATTTCCTTTCATGCTTAAACCTTTAAAAGAGTGCTCTTCTTCTAGTGTTGTGTGTGTCCTCTGGACTTTGGGTGAAGTGTAGAAGATTTGGGCGGGGGGGGGGATCCCTTAGGAGAGCTTCTCATCTTGCACCTTTTTTTTTTTATTGTCAGCCACTGAGCCTCAGTTGTCCTCCTCCTCCCTGCCTGGGGCATCTTAGGCTGACACTGGCCATATACTGACGTAGACACATAAGCCCAACATTGCTGATGACTGCTGTCTTTTTTATTACTATTTCTCCCCTCTAACCATTTACTTTTTCCACTGAAAAAAGCAGCGCAAATGATTAGATTGCACATTGTTAAATTCTACATTATGTACAGTATGTGAGGCATTACATTTTTTTTCTATAGCTAAATACAACGTGTTTATAAATTTCTAATACTGTAATCGTGACCATCTTTCAAAATCCTGACATTTTATTTGGTTTTATGGGTGATCCATGGAATTCCCTGTGCCGGTATGAGTTTAGGCTCAATCTGTCTGGCAAAGGCTCAGCAACGTCATCTCTAAGCCAGGTCGGTTCCTGAGCTGCAGTCTCACTTCTCATTCCACACGTCTGGAGCGCAAATGGGTGACAGCTTGCACCGCCTGACCCCTCTCTGCCGCCCTTCCTGTCTGGCTGTAGCAAATGACAGCATTATTCACAGTGGGAGACTTTGGTGGCCATTTTGAACGCTTTAAAGCAAATAAATAAATAAAGAGGCATGAGCCACTGTAACCTTCACGCTTGGTCGCCACGGAGGCCCCTTGCCACAGGAGAACTGGGTTTAATTCGGCCCGCTCCATCTCTCTCTCTCTCTCGTTTGCCCTCTATCTTTCCCTTTTTGCCTCTCTCTCCCTCTCTTTTTCTCTGTCCTTGTCTCCTTCCCTGTCCTCATTCCCTGTCCCCCATCTCCTCTGTGCCAGACGGCCAGGGAGCTCCAGATAAGAGTGGGGCATGAAGTGGCCCATCTAACAGGCCAGATGAGGAAGAGGAGGAGTACGAGGAAGCGGAGGACTACAAGTTGAGGTAAGGAGAAGACAGGAGTCGATTGCACTCCGAGTTTAATTGTGGAGTTTGTGTTATGTAAACACCGTCTGGATGGAAGGAGGCAGGAAGACGGGAAAAGAGAGAGAGAGAGAGAGAGAGAGAGAGAGAGAGAGAGAGAGAGAGAATGGAAAAATAGATAATGGAGGAAGGAATAGAAGCTTACTGACCCATCAAGGACGACACACAAATAACACAGGCCATGGGAAGGGGAGAGAAAGAGGGAAAGAGGTAGCGAAGGAGTAGAGCTGATGGAGTGATAATGGAGGGAGAGAGAGAAAGAACATGAAGAGAAATGGGAGAGCACAGAGAAAGAAAAGAGAGAAAAGTGTGTCATAAGGGTTCAGGAGACTTGAGCCAATGGTCACTTGTCAATACACACAACTTGCACTCACACATACACTTACACCCCACAAAACAAACACACACACACACACATACAAATGTACAAACTAATGTGTATCATGTTTTATTTCTAAATCAGTTTCTCGTTTGCACTGATAAACACACACACACAGGTATGCAGGAATCTGGCAAACAAAACCATCACCCCTCTACAATTAATAAACCAATAAATAGGAGGATATTTTTCTTTGTTTCTTCTTCGTTATCTTCTTTTTCTATAATGTTGTTTGTGTGTGTACACTAGAAATCTGGACATTAAGGCGTGTCGTACATGTATGTTACTGTACCTCACAAGGCTGTGGAAACTTTGGACACTTTATTCTATCTCGCTAGCTTCTCTTTCCCAGCTTCAGTATAGTCCACTGGTCTGTGCTGATTGGTCCAATGGTTTCTACCAACCTGGGAATAGCTGGATGCAATAAAACAACATTGAGATTTGGGTGTGGTTGCACCAGACTATATCAAACATTCTCACGATCTGACAAACAAATGAAGGATAGAAAAAAAGAAAAACTAAACACGAGAGATGGAGAGACGATAGAAAGCCAAAATCCCAAATCCTTCCCGGTGGTTGCTATGCCAACACAAGGCGCTCAGAGGGGCATACCTGTTACCTGCTGGTGTTGTGGCCAAATACTGCCGATGGATCAGAACAGAGGAGCAGAGGGAAAAGCAGAAGAGAGAGGAGGAGGAGAGTGAGAGGAGGGAGAGAAGAGGGAAGTGGAGGAGTGGAGTGTGTCTATCAATTTCTGTCAGCTTATGGCTCTAGGATTAGAAGCAGTTACGAGAGTGCTATCACTGCTTCCACCACCATCTTGCCTTCACTGCCACTGCTAAACCCCCCTTCCTCCAGCCCCTGGACTTCATTAAGAGCCTCATTAGCTCCTGATAGCACTGCCATAGCGCTGTATGGCATTTTACTTTAACTCTCTCTCTCTACATCTTTTCTATGTTTTATGTCTCTCTTTCCCTCTCTAAACTCTCTGTGCATGTCTTTTTACTTGCTTCAGTCATTCTGCCTGCTTTTTTCTTGTCTATCACTTTTTACTTCTTCTTTACTTTTTATTTTTTCTTATCTTCTTCACTTTTATACTGTTTAATTTTAGTCTGTGTTTAATTATCATTTTAACTTTCAATTTTTGTCTTTTATTAATTTGTCTACTACCTCTCTCTCTCTCTCTCCCACAGGCGCACACACACACACACACACACACACCAACATCAATCATGCACTCTCTATCTGTCCTCTATCCTGCTCTTCATTTTTTCTCTTTTTGCCATCCATCTCTCTCTCCCTCCTTCGTCCGTCTCTCTCACACATCTCTCTGCTGCCTCTCATTCCCCAACCCTCATTATTCTCTCTCTAACTCTGTCTCTCCCCACGCCCCGTAGGACTTACTAATCAGCCCCACTTACATGACAGCGACAAGAGCTGCAGTTTCATCCGCACCTTACCGATGACGCTTGGCCTCACAAATTGATTGAGAAGACAGGCAACAGACCCCCCTCTGTTTACCAGCATTTGCTAATGAATCTCGACATCCCTGTTTGTGTTAATAGTGCCAGGAACACGGCACAACTGGTTGCATATTTTCTTTTTTTTTGTCAAGGACGATTTGGAGTCTACCTTCAGTTTTTTTGTCTTGTGATGGGAAGTTGGGAAATTTTAAATGTGTGTGGATGCCCTGTGTGTTAGTGTGTGTGAGTGTATGTGTGTGTATTAAAAGAACAGGCACACTTTTTTGGCATGTGCCATATTTTAGTTGGTAATATATGTTTCTGTATTGTGTGTGTGGTGTGTGCATATTGTCTGTCTATGTGTTTGCCTGTGTGTTTAGGGTTGAAGAGATACACCTCAAAGTGTGAACAAATTATCGTCTCTCTTGTTGACAAACCCTGTGTTTACTCCCTTTCAAGTTTTGTGCCATCTGTCTCACTTTCATCACTAAATGGCCATGTTTCTGGCAGTTTCCCTGCAAGCTCTCAAAGCATAGAAATTTCAGTTTTCCACCCTTTCAGTTACTTTTCTACTTTTCTGCTCCAAGTGTTTTGGGCTGAAGGGAACTGGTTAAGAATGCAGAGGACAAAGCCTAAATAGGATGCTCTTGTCTGAAAGAGATTGTATCCAGATTTAGAAGACATCCATGGTATGACTGCACAGGAGGCACCTGCAGGTCAGCTGCTGTCCAATCAGTCGACGCGCGCGCGCATGTGTGTGTGTGTGTGAGCTAACAATGCTAAGGTCAAGGGGTCTTTTCCAAAGAACATACAAACTAAGAAAATATGGGAGTAAGGATTGATTGCACCAAAAATGCCTGTGTGTGTGTGTGTGTAGGTGGGTGTTTCCCTGAAACACGTTTATTATATTTCATGTCATGCATATGGCAGTACCAATTCTGACTCCAATCCAAAATTCCCAGTTGGCTATCTGAGTGAGTTAACAATGCACAAAAACTATAGTGTAGTAACACATGTAGTAACACATATAGTTCAATATCAAAAAGATCAGACCATACCTAACTCAACAAGCCTCCCAATTGCTGGTTCAAACCATGGTCCTCTCACGCCTTGACTACTGCAATGCCCTTCTGGCAGGACTTCCTGCCTGTGCCATCAAGCCACTTCAGATGATCCAAAATGCTGCGGCGCGTCTCATCTTCAATCAGCCGAAGAGGACGCATGTCACCCCTCTGCTAATCGAGCTCCACTGGTTGCCTCTGGCGGCTCGCATCAAATTCAAATCACTGATGCTGACTTACAAAGTGCTTAGAGAATCTGCCCCTTTTTATCTAAGCGCTCTCATAAAAGCTCAGGCTACCCCCCGACAACTCCGGTCCTCCAATGACTGTCGACTGGCAGTCCCGGCACCTCGCCCAAGGCAATCCAGACTCTTCTCATGTGTCGCCCCACGCTGGTGGAATGACCTACCAAAAACAATCAGAACAGGGCCATCTCTGGAGGCCTTCAAAAAGCTCTTAAAGACCCAGCTATTCAGAGAACATCTTCTATCCTAGCACTAAAATGAACTGAAGCACTATCCCCTAGCACTATGCTCCTTAAGGTTTCTGCTATGTAGCTTGATTGTTATCCTCGTTTTGTAAGTCGCTTTGAATAAAAGCGTCTGCTAAATGCATAAATGTAAATGTAATATAGTGTGTATTCTGTGCAGTCAACAAAAAAAAGATTGTTCGCTCCGACCCTAGACCAGAGCCCCCCCACATAGCAAATCACAATTAAACCCCTGTATATATATATATATATATATATAGCATCATGTCCCCAGTTTTGTTTGACAAAATGGAAAACGGTGTCTATAAATTGCTTTGAAACACCCATCACTCCAGTGGGAATTGTACAGCTATTATTTGGGTGTTGTACCAGCCAGTGCTTTTAACACTCATCTCCTGTTTAAAGATATCTCCGTTGAAGTCCTCTCAAATCAGCGTGACAAATAACTCAACAAAATGCAAATCCTATCATGTCTCAATTACAGAGCAAGCAGTCAGAGTGTTTCATACCTTGATTAAATTTATGTTCTTCACACCTTGTGCAGTTGCTGCATGGTACAGATGTGAAGTGTGACTTGGATTTTTTATTCCTGTGGTGTCAAGATGAAGGAAAAAAACTAATCTCTCTTGCAATTTAATCGATTGTGCAGATCAATTTAATTTCTGTTTAAGTGACTGTGGAACAGTTTGTCCTGGATGTGGATCTACAATGGAGGCACAACATTAAGGTGTGTGTACAGTGTTTGCCTATAATGACTATACTGTCATTGTCTCAACTCAATTATGACTTAAACATAACCATATCATTACGGCATATCTGTTCAGACTGTGGTGTATTGCTCTGTGTTGGTGGGGTACAGTTTGTGACAAATTTAGGGCTTAAAAGGGATGTTAGCCATGACAGAAAATGTCGTGTTCCAATTTGGAAGATCATTTCACTTTGTCATGTGTCAAAAGCCCAACTTACAGTAAACTGTCCCCCAGTATCAAATCATAAAGTTATGGGACATTTCAATTGCCCAGCAAGTAGGCCACCAACTCATGTGTGTGAATTACTGTATATGAGGATGAGACAATGATTACACAGTCATGGAGCCATAAATATTATTTGGAGAAACAGGATAAATAGTCTTCTAAGTCTTAAATTCCTGTCATCCGATTCCCTGATTCAGAAACAATTAATGGCAAGTTTTAAAGACTAACTCCTAAAAACAGTGGTAAATGTTCTGGTTTATTATCTGAAGAGTAAAATATTCCTTGAGCCATCATAAGCAGAAAACGATTTACCCAATATAAGACAGTGGGTAATAACCTACAACATACATGGACTATCAGTTAGCTTTCTGGATCTAGTAATGCTGATGACTCCTTTACTAACACAACAAATATAACCAATCCCTTCTAACAAGTTGGCCTACACATCCCGAGGCACTAACTGTTTGGTACCATAAAAGATTGCATGAAGCACTCCTTGTCCTTGTGCTAAGTCCGGTAAAATTACCTTGCAGTTCCAGTAGTGAAAACCTGAAAATCTGCCTAAAGCCTGTAAACATCAAAGAATTACAGTGCAAAGACACATAGGCAAATACAGTGTGTTTATAATGCAATTCTCTTTTTGCAGAGGTTGACAACAAACTAGGGAAACTATTTGGATGGTAAGGCAGCACCAATGATTTCATAGATCGCAACACAAAGTCTGTAACATTTTTTGCATTTGCAATTAAAAATTGAAAGCTCCACAGAGCACATATGGCACTATTTTATTTAAGTGCATGTGTGTATGGGGGGTCGGGGGTTCTGTCTCATCCTTGTCTCCCTAGGTTGAGCAGACAGTGTTAGAGGCACCAGTGATGAACGGTGGCCCCCATATTTAAACACAGGGCTCTGCTCTGCTCCTAGTCTAACTGCAGCTTTGTGTCTTCTGATGCAGCTAAAAGGCTGAGAAGAGAGAGAGAGAGAGAGAGAGAGGAATGAGGGAGGAAGTAATGGGACTGACATTTAACCACCAGTATAACACAGTCAGAGACCAATAAGTGGAGCTTAGTTTCCCAGAAGAACTGTTTCTAGTGTAGAGTGTCTGGCTATCAGGTTACAGGCTTAATGGGCTTTTATGGCTTGGGTTTTAGACTGAAGGAGAAGTGGATTGAGAGGAGAAAAAGGAAGTCAAATGGCGAGGGAGGCTTTTTTAACAGACACATTTTTATACAGGGATGGGGAAAAAAATGTTCATTTTTGTTTTTTGTTCACAATGCAAATTGGTTTAGAAGTAAGTGTGGTCCGTACTGGCCAGAGTGTTCTGCATGGTTATGAATATAGAGAGTTTTAATAAGCCAAAACCACTGCCTCACCAAAAGAACTATGATTTGTCATTTTGTTCATGCAGGAGTTTTATAACAGTTCCGTGCACTGCATAATTGCTTGTATGCAGACAATCCTTTACTTGAACTAACAATTCATGGGAAATTATGAAGCATGGCGGAAGGAACACTTCGATGGAGAGAAGTGTTCAGCAATCTATTCATGGAATACAGCACTTTAATCTTTACGTAAAGTTGGTGGAAAAATGAAGAAAAGACAACAAGGTCGAGCCCTGTCAAAAAAACAAAACCGTAACCTTCATTTTCCTGCGTGATCCAGCCCTACCCACGCCCGGGCTCGAAACTGTGAATCTGCAGCACAACAGAATGGATCTAGCATGCTATAAGGTAGGGCTGGGCGATATGGACTAAAATGTATATCTCGATATATTTCTCTCATATATCGATATACGATATATATCTCGATATCTTTTCAGCAAAAAATAAATAAATAAATAAATAAAATAAATAAAATAAAGTGTCTATAAAATAAATAATGAAAATAATATAAAGAGCTTTTTTTCAAAATAACAAGTTCTCAACTAAACTGTGCAACAGTAATAACAAACATGTGGGCCTTCTTTCCATTTGTATATTTTGTGCAAAGAAAACGAATGAGTTAAGAGTCTCCGCCGTAATGTGACACAAATATAGGACTCACAGGTTCTGCTAACTTTACTCCACTCGTCTGTTGTCATTGCGTCACAGTGTTCAAATGCCAATCGCGTTCTCTCATCATAGTCGCAGCAGTTCTTGTCTTGTAAAGTAACAACACAAATCCGCGTTCCACTACGGCAATTGATGCCATGTCCACCGTGATACGGCAATTGATTTTAACGTTATGCTCCACCGCCGCTTTTTCTGTCATAGAGTTAGGGAACATTGCATGCTAAAGAGTTCTGAAGTTTTGCTCAGTTCCCACTGGTTTTGTGGCGGTCTGTCCTCGGAGTTTGTAACACTCTTCATATACTTGCCGGTGGCCTCCATTTCAAAATGACCGAGCCGTTGTTTCGCTTTTTTGGCCACAATAACCTTTCCGCGGCATTCTCCATCTGTATAACTCATGCATTCTATGGAAGTCGCCATTGTTGTTTACTCGGTCTACATGAGTAGGGGAAGGGAGGAGCTAACTCAAAGCAAGGAGCACTGAGCTATCAGTGGCAAGGAAGCTGGTGCACAGACGTCGCATAGCAGAAAAAAGCGGAATACTTGTCTCTGGATTAAAAAACAAGTCATAACCGATATATACGATATGTCAAAAATCATATCGTGGTTTGAAATTATATCGATATTGATTAAATATCGATATACTGCCCAGCCCTACTATAAGGGTGCTGTTTTCAAGGGGTGGAAAAAGTACTAAAATATTGTACTCAAGTAAAAGTACCAATACGTTCATAAAATATTACTCAAGTACAAGTGAAATTACCCAACTGGAAAAATTCCTCAAGTTAAAGTAATATGTAGTTCGTTTAAAATGTACTTTAAGTAAAAGTTACTTATTCACATTAAAAAGAAAAGAAAAATGAGGCAGGGGATCTCTCCCATGAAGTGAAAATAGGACAATGGGTTGTGGGGGGAGGGGGGTGGCGGGTGTTTGGTGTAAAGCAACCCACAGACCTGTATACATGGATTAAAGCGTTGGAGCAAAGTTATTGCATTTTATTTAATAATGAGTTTTTTCACCAAAGTAAATAGTGTAGTAATGAATTTTGGTGGTAGTAGGCTACAGTTTATAAAAGCAAAGTTATTGAATGTTATTCGAAATAAAAAAAATATAGAGTAAGGTAGGCTACATTTCATCCAACTAAGGTAGGTAACTAAGGGGTGTGATATGACCTTGAAAACATTCCAAAAGCCTTTGGTGATTTTGGTGGCTCTTCACTCTTTGTAATTGAAGTTATTGACATTATCTGTTTGTGTTTTACACTTTGCAGATGGTCCCTAAGCTTTCCTCTTACGGTAGACTGGTCATTAGGACAAATGTCATCCGTATACATATTGTTTGGACGAAAATACGGTTGTAGCTTGTCTACCTTACCGCTGTTGTATAGACCTGTTACGTATATTGTGTTGTAAGATTTGTTTAAGATTTATTTATTAAGTTCAAATCTGTCAACTTATTTCTACTGTAACTGTAGTGATTTTCAGAGCGGTAAAAATAATAGCCTAATTTCTAACCGTGAGAAATCAGGTGTGAGACCGTGAGAAATTGAAATGAGTGAGTTTCACGGCCAATGCATGAGGGTTGAGAGCCTTGATTGTAGCCAAAGATCTTTTAAAAGTTTGTCAACCAACTCTGTTGTAACTTACTCCAATACTATATTTCATTATTTTTGATAGGGGATTATGGTGTCAGAATAGCCTATTCACTCAGCTACACCAGTGCGTGCAGTTTTGAGCCTAGGAGTCGCTCGTTTATTTAATCAACGTGTGTATACAACCGTTTTCCAACCTTTTGAGCTTCTACTAGCGAATGAGACACTTCATGACAACACTCCAGTGACTGATTTCCAATTAATTAATACGCATCAATCTTGTGATTCACCTCTAGCGATCCAGTTGACAGAAAACTTTAATCCATGCGAGTCAGGAAACATGTTCGCGAACACTGCTTCAGTACCCTTGTTCGATGTGAATGAATGGTGCTTATCTGTAATGCCATTCCAGGGGCCGCTGTACTAAGACTTGCGTGGATTTCGAACCAAATCTTTGAGTATGCGGCAAAAAATCCAGATGTATCAATCTGTGCGTAAGCAGGTTTTCACGCACATTCTTTTTGTACATCCCCATTACCGTGGAATTCAGCGCACATGCACGAGCACTACACTCCACCCTCAATTACATATGTTAAGGAGATGGGCTTAGACCATACTTACTGAAAACAAGCCATAATATTGCCCTCGTTTGAAGAAGAGAAATGGAGAAAGGAAGGAGAAAAATATAGAATTATCGCTAACCTAAAAATGGTCCGATGTAAAAGTGGATGTAAAAAGAAAATAGCTGTCCACGTGGGTTACACGGGCAGTGAAGCCGCAATCGCGAAGCTCGCCAAAGCCAAAGCAAGCAGAAGCTCACCAAAGCAAGATCGTTGTTGGCGTCGGTCCCGCCAGCATTGTCATTGTTGGTGGTCCCGCCAGCAGAGGGGGATTCTGACTTGATCTAGCTTCGCATGGAAGCTGAAAGCATTTTCCTACATTGGAAGAACAACTTATACCTGCTAGTAATAGCCTATCTAGCTGTATTTCCATCTGCGTTTTAAATGTTTAGTAAGTTTTAATATTTCATAAACAATTGAGTTCAACATGTAGGTTTCTCCACCAATATCAACTAATAATATTGCAGTCACGAATTTCACGATAAATGTGTGAGGAGAAATTTATTAGCCTAGATGTCATGCATGGTCCTGAATGTTTAAACCAGTCATCACTGATAATAATATTGCTGGTCGTCTTGCTCGTGTTTCCCATTTCCTTGTAACTGCAATAGACAGTTGCCTATATTTTTTTATTGATATGCCTATGTAAGTTTAATCTATCAACATTGTTACATTATGCGTCTCAACAATAAAGCATAATTGAAGTGCATTTAAGTTCACTCATTCCGACGTTCAAATCCACTTAATGATCTGCAAATTACAATATTACTTAATGACACGTCCGCGACTACACAATGTTGTTGCGCTGCATTGCCTCTATGTGCCGTCAACTGACAATATGCACCAGAAATGTGCGTACGCCAGCCATGAAGTGGAGGACCGCAGTTTTCCACGTTCAAGTCAGTCTTTGTACATCCGAACGTCTGTGTGAGAAGTGGTGTACTCAGCTTTTTGGTGCGTACGCAAGCTTTGTACATGAGGCCCCTGGTCACATCGATGGTCTTCTTGCAGACTAAGCAAAATCCTTCTCGGTCGTTTCCCATCACAGGTTTTAGCCATTCTTTGAAAGCTGGTTTGTCACGTTTGTCCAAGTTTGCGAGAATTTACATCTCTCTATTTCAACTACTAATAAGTGTTCCCAACCAATGATATCAAAGATGCTGTGTTTCGCTCTCATCTTGAAAAACTGGTAAGGTACCTGCGCTTAAACCGGCACTGAGCAACATTCTGTTTTTCTCTCTCACGAGCTCCCTCTAAAGCCCGCTGTATTGCATTGTATTGCACTGCAGTCTATTGGAGGCGGTCCGCGCTGCTGAACATTGCAAGTGCTGTATCTACCGCTATTGACCACGGTGGCGCATTCTACACCGTTCGTTCGCCGTGTAATGACTAATTTTAGCATCCTAAACAGTATGAAACGGATTAATTAAATGAAAAATGTTGCATAGTGGGCCTTTAAGGCGTTGCTGTCGCTATAGCAACCATTGAACCCTCCCACGCGGCTACTCAGTTGAGGTCCTGTGAGCATCGTACAGGCTACTTTGTTTTTAATTATAATTTTTATTTATTATGATTTTAAGTACAAATATTATTCAAACAATGGGAACTCTTATATTGAGGTGGTGACTTTTTTTTACTACCAAGTCAAATTACATTTACTTCCTTTTACTACCTTTTAAGGGCCTTCTTTTTTTTTTTTAACTACCTTTTACTACCCCGCGGGGACCATGTTCGTTCAAATGTGGCCAAGGGTTTTCATCGGCAGCTTGCACTTCGACTGAAACAGTCTCTAGGCCAGGCGTCTTCGCTCGTCTGGTTCACCTCCTCCTTACCGTCCATCTTCTCAATCTCCAACTGAAACACTTGGCGCCTGATGCTGATTATTTAAGTGGTTCCGGCCGCAATTCTTTTTTCTTCCTTTCGTTTTCATTAGTCAAAGTTTTGTTTTACTCAGTAACGGATTGGATTTGTAGTGTAGCGAAATACTTCACTCAAAACTTAATGAAGTAAATTTTAAATTACCAATTTTAAAAACTACTAAAAAATACAAAATACACAAAATAACTACTCAATACAGTAACGTGAGTAAATGTAATTCGCTACTTTCCACCTCTGCTGTTTTCACTCACTAGCATGTTAATTACAGTAAGGTGTGGAGACCGTTACACAATCCCATACCTAACGGCATTATCAGCCTCCGTCAGAGGCGTGGCAGAGATTGAATTTGTAGGTGATGGTGTAAGACCAATGGCAAACATGGCTGGGCTTGTTGCTATACATTGCCCGTGTCTGCATGGATCCTTGTTTGTTTTGCCCCAGTGAACAGCCACTGTCCTTGTATCTTTGTATTCTTGTGTATTTGTGGGTTTGGAGAGGAGCTGACATCCACTGCAACCCGATTCTACGTGACCTAAAATAGAGCAGGAAGGTGTCTGTGTCCTTGAAGGTATTCAAGACTGATACAAGATAATGCATGTTGAGACTTTTTTAACAAAGTGATGGCTGTATAAAACCTGTCTGTGTATGGTCTCTCTGTGCTCTCAATCATACCCGTATTTTATATACAGTACAAAGATGGCTGTTGTGTGTTTGTTTTATGCACGGGTCAACAAATATGAGAGCACAAACATAAAAGGCATTGGTCTGGTGCACGATCACACCCAAGCTGAATAGATTTAGCTTAGCATAGACTACACACTAACTCCCTGTAGCCTTGCTTTATCCATACTTGGCTGACATCAAGTGAGCCCGTGTCACTGGGTCTGAAATGACTGAACAAACAAGTGATAAGAGAGTCATTTTGTTAGCACCACAGCCTACTCATAAATCAATGTAATGGCCACTTGGGAGAAGACCGGAAGGTACGGAAGACTTGATGAATGTAAGCTGTTACATCATAAGCAGAACACTATCGTACGTAGTAGTCTCTAATAACAAACTGAGAATCACACACACACAGACACACACACACACACACACATTGCCACCACAACTTTGATACCCCATACAATGTCCATGGTAATTCAAAATTTTCTCTGAATTCCTCACTAAAACATAAACACTGAGGTATACAAATAGCTCAACAATCAGAATGTCAAATGTTATGCTTCTTAGTCTTACAGCAAGCCCTAGTTCATCTTGTCTAATCTACTTATGTGCCATAACATTAAGAATATAATTGAAATATATTCTAAATAAAAAGTCCTGTCAGAAAATACAACATAATCAATCTCATACTTATTCTATTTCCTGTAACTCATACTTTCACCTGTCATATAACGTTTCAGGTTTAGAGCTTCTATAAGCCTGCTCAGTTAGTGTAACCTATCATATAATGTTTCAGGTTTAGAGCTTAATAAGCCTGCTCAGTTAACCTGCAGTATTCAAGGATTATTAAGTATTTATTATGTATTATGTGTGTAATGTTACACACACACACACACACACACACACACACACACACACACACACACATATTATAATCGGTATAGTCACATTAAAAATAAACAGTACTACTCACACCATAATTTCTCCAGGAGTGAGTAATTACAATAAAACAGGTCACATTACTGTAGCTTAATTAACCTACAGTATGTGCCCGTCACAAGTACAGTATGTATGTCACACATAGCAGCCAAATGATTATAGCAGGATGAAGGCCTTCAGGGAGGAAGGAGTGGTGTTCTAGACAAAGATTACAAGTTCAGTAACAGTCATAGAAAAAATCTAACTTACAACACACAATACAGAACACGAAAACAGAAAAAAATCAATTACATTAAGCTAAATATACTGTAGTCTCTGAAGAAAAGGATTTTGTAGAATGAGTCAAAAGGCAAAACAGAAATCAAATTCCAAATGAACAGAAACAACAAGCTTGGAATGGCCAGGTCTCTCATGTCACACCAGGTGGTGATCACACACACACACACACACACAAACACACCTTGGCACCAGTCACTCCTGGGCATCTATCACCTGCCAGAGAGAGAGCACAGTTGTCTAGCTGAGAAACAACATGAGCAGTGGCAGGGGAGACTACACAGGGTTGCTATACAGCATGTGATTCCAATACAAAGACTCTTTGGGGTTTGCTGGTGGAGATTACTGAATTGATTTGAAAGTGTGACATGATTTGACACACATATAGATTAGCTTGGTGAGATGCTCCCCATAGTACTGAAGGGGGCTTGCTAAGCAAAGACGAAAATGTATTTGTTTTCTATTTGTTTTAATTTTCCAAGGAGGCAGATGTGGGTGGAGCTCAATTGGATTATAATTCCCTACAGCATGATAACACCCTATACTTTATCCACAGAAATTAAGAATAATCTACTTTTGAAAAATAAATAAGACTCAAATTGCTGTGTAGGTGTGTGTGTGTAGTATTGCCTAATAAATCTATAGAACAGTCTTGACTACATTCACACACTTGGGAATTGTGGCAGGCCTGAATCATACATCGTACATATTAGCCTGTAAAGCTGCCTATTCTATAGCTCTCTCTCTCTGTGTCTCTTCGATCTCTCTCTCTCTCTCTTTCTTTCTCTCTCTCAGAAGATAAACACCTGATGATGTCTCAGACTCCTCCAGACATAAGCTCCTCTGACTGTGTGTAAATAAGTTCAGTGAGCTTGCTTGGTGGCAAGCAAACCCCATTCCCCCTCCACATACCCTATGCGTACACACACACACATGCTTGAGTCAAGCATCAGCCACGGCTCTAAAGCTCAAAGTAAGTGGCCTGTTAACTAATTTCATTTAGTTTTTACTTGGCAATTCACCCCCGACCACTGCACTCTGTGCACAGTTAATATTGATATTATACAACCCAACATTTTACCTGGTTGTTTGTCTCTGTTGTTTGCGTCTTTAGTAGAAACAAAAATTGTAATTACAAGATGAGTCACTGAAATGTCTTGCTGGAGATGATCAAAAGATCAGAGAAGAACAAAAGAAACGCTCATTGACACAATCTGATTAATGTCACCAGGATTCTTACTAATACCAATGAAAGTATCTGCGTCAGGGTCATTTTTAGTAGACAAGATAAGAATTTGCTCAGTGTCCAACCAGTTTTTTTTTCCACTCCAGCAAGTGCACAGAGCTGGTGACATGGTGGATATTGAAAGGACCTAGGCAAGGAGATCTAAACTCTGTCTGACAGCCTGTGCCCACCTGGGATGAATCGGTGAGGACCAATATATCAGCAGGTGATGATGAAGATGATAAAGACAGGTGCACGGCTCAGAGAGAGGCGAAGGAGTGCTGACGGAGCTAGTCCGTAGATTCACACAATGTTGGGCAGCCTCAGTCTCAGACATAGGACAGAATTGGAGAATCTCGCCTCGAGTGATACGTCTACCTCTACCAATGGAGCCAGCACATTATATAACTGGATCTGAGCCAGCTATATCATTGGACAGAAATGACTGGAAATGTTTAGCACTAATAGCAATTCCTATGTTCAGCCGTAATAACAACCCATATACTATCAGCAATATGGCGCCAAATGAATTTAACAATTGAACCAGTTTGCTCAGTCTAGGGGACCAAATCTGTCTAAATCTGATTTCAAAGATTTCAAAATCTGTCTAAAAAGCTGCTGCCCTTTATTAATACGAGTTTGCTGCCAGTAGTTAACATGTTCTGTATTTTTATTTCATGCTCATTGTCGTTATTTCCTTTTATATCATAAATTTTCCACCTTCATTACCATCTTTGATATGCCTTTTTTGAAAATTATATAAATAGAAACGATTATCACAAAAAGAAACTGTCTGTAAAGATCTCATCTCTGTCATGTTGTGGACTTTGTTATTCCTCCCTCTTTATTTGACTAACCCACAATGATTCCCCTCACTGCCGCAGTGCAACTTAGTTTTGTCATAAACCAATTTGTTTGATTCCTTATGCAAAATGAGGAAGAATTTAATGACTGGAAACCAATGGGCTATGAAACAATAGCTCACCATTCTCGTGTTCATAATGTAAAAGGCTTAGCTATATATTGCAGAGCAATTGCTGGCGATGTGCCATCACCCTAGGCAATGTTAATTTTACCACCAGCAAAGCGACAGACTGTCACTAAATAATCATAGCTTAAACATGGCTTCTGTAAGCATCATAAACTGGGCTAGATGTGTGCATAAATATCTGAGTTTGTTTAAGAAGGGGTGTGTGTGAGTGTGTGTGTACAGTATGTTTCACTAATCTTTCCAAGGTGTCTCTTGTGAAAACAAACAACTTAGCCTGTGGAGAAGAAAGAAGAGGTCTTGTCTTTGGGCCTGTATGTGTGTGTGTGTGTGCGTGTGTATGTCTTTGTGCTTGTTTGTTTGTTTGTGTGTGTGTGAATAAATGATTTGCAATGATCATGCCGGTGGTGCTTGGTTGTGTTCCACTGGCACAGCCCCACACACTCCGACACCAAATGGTCTATTTTTCACCTGGCGGCAGCTTTTTACTCTCTTTCACCTCCCGAGGATGGCTGGCTTTAATATGTATCGTCAGCTCTTGTATTTCTCTGGCCTTGCTTCTGAAACTGATTGATCGAGGCCATTTGCTATGAAATGTCTGCAGCCTTCAGCTGTTAAATAGCCACACAACAATGCACTAACTGAAAGGTAAATGTGGGGAAATGCAAGTAGGAGGGCAGCGAAACAAAAGGATCCAATTAGACCTGTGTGTCTATGTAACGAGCCTCGTTTGATTATGTACGCTAGGCTGTTTTTGCCTTCACACTGAAACAACAATCATTAGAGGCTATTCTTTTGGTGCTATTAGCAATGATTTATTTATTTATTTGGGGTGTGTGTGTGGGGGGGGGATGTTTTCTTTGTACAAAAGGATGAATGACTAACAATGGTAAATTAACAGGGGAGCTGTCCTTGAGAAGTGGCATCCTAAAAAGCATTGAAACATAGTTGCAACAGGCCCCGGAAAAAATCATTTATTTTAGGCATATTATGTGCATTTAGTGTTTCTGACCCTCTCTCTGTCTCTCTCTATTTGTGTCTGTGTGTGTGTCAGTGAGTGTTTACTAGGAAGAGAGGGTTTCAGTAATAATGTTCTGGCATTATTTTGTATGTCTAAGTGGTTCATTTGAGTCCAAATGCCTGACTTTGTTTAAACAATTAATCCGATCCAGTGGTATGCTCTTTGCCAACTGTGCTCAAATTCGCATGATTTTTCTTTGGCATGATTCTTGCATTGACTATGACACACTCTGAGAGATAATGTGCTCAAGATACAATATTATGATTTATGTACTGAGATTTGAAGAAACTGAATCAAATTAGTGCCAGTTGTGTGTGTGTGTGTGTGTCTGTCATGCATTATCAGAAGGTCATCAGAGGATGCCAATCCACTCTGAACTCTGAACACTGCATTATGCAGTGTGTGAGTGTGTGTGTGTGTGTGTGTGCGTGTTAAGGAAAGACAGAGGGACGTGCATTATTTGTGTGTGTGTGTGTGTGTTGACTTGCTTCATGTGTACATGTGGGCATATTCCTGTCTATCTGTGCATGCTGACACAGGCTGCTTTGGAGTATGGGCCAAGGCCTGAGAGAAACAGAATCCTAATTGCCTGATTAAGTCGTAGACTGTGACCGTCTGAGAGTAATGTTCACCACCAATTGATATTCAGGGTGCATAATATGTCTTTATAGAGGACTCTGACGTAACAGAGAGAAGAAATGGAGCAAAATATCTTTGAAGTTTCAAAGCTGAACTGCTTTTTACACTGAGAAGAAAACAGAGAGCAATTCTTTTCTTTATGTGAAGTTTGTATAAATAGATAAATTAGACAGATACTTATCCAGAAGGAAATTGAGGTTTACAGTAGCTTACACATCATACATGCACATAGGCACACTTAAATATGACTTACAGGCACACATGCACACTACAAAAATAGAAAGGAAGATATAATTTGTGTGCCATTTGAGCATGAAGTCAAGCTCAAAAAGAAGTCCAGTTGCCTTAACTGAACATTATGACTGCCAAATTTTACTTGGTGCACGTCATGAAACCAAATTTTCAGTTCCTGAACCCTCTGCTTTGGGTGTCAACCCATTTGCCAGTTCGAGAACAGGTGCAAGAACCTCTGGACGCATTTAGAGACTTCAGGCCTCTCCTCTAATTTCCTTCCCTCACTGCATAAGACTGTCTTAAAGGCACAGATGCACCAATGAATACCACTACATTAGTGATAGTAAGCTAATAATAGTCCAATGTAATTCAAGTCACTAACATAAACATCAGTGACCCCTAGCCTGGGGGTCACCAGTGCGGGTGTGGGCATGATGGGTGTTAGGTTGGGGATATGAGCAGGCTGGCTGGGGTCTCGGCCTCTCCTGTGTCGGGTTGCCTTGCACACTGTGTGCACAGGCCTTTGAAGTAGCGGGAGTACACAGGGTTTGATATGAGGACATTCAATCTTTCTCGCTCTTTGATTTGGTTACGCTAGGCTCCACCTTATCAAACAAGTGGGCAGGCGAGGAAGTAATGTTCTCCAGCCCTGATCAAATTCTCCCCCCCCAAAAGGGCTGTTTCCGCTCGCTGTCGATGAAAGCAATACATCATGGTAATTGGTTGATATTAAAGGGTGTTTTAAGGTAACAGAGCGAAGCCCAGGGAAAAGAAATACCGGAGAAAAAGAGAACTGAGGCAGAACATGACCAGAGCCCGTGATGAGAGGAACAAATATGAACGCATGAATACGCACAAAATAGATAGACAGCACACATTCTACTGTACAATCAAATTAATGAGTAGGCCTACAGTTTTTTAGAAAATTCAGAATTTTATATTCTGAATGTGTTTGTTGTTTTAGCTGGCATGTTTATAAGCAGGAGATTTTTCTTGTTTCTGGTTTGCACTCTGCCAATAAAAAGTCAAACGACGAATAATTATTAGCTAGCCGCTTGATTGGTTTTGGAGTGAATTAACTGATTAGTGGGACTTTAATTACTGCACCTCTGGAAGGCTTGCTTAACCTGAGTCAAGAGTTTGTGTTCTCTCTCTCTCTCTCTCTCTACCTTTTCATCCCCATCTTTTCAATGCAAAACTCTTTTGGTTATTGAAACAGGACATGCTTACTGGGGCATGACTGTTTTAATCTAGTAGATTGAGTCACGTTTAGAGCCTTTGATGTCTAAAACTCTTTATTTTAATTTGCATCTATAGATAAGCAGCTGATGGACTGACAGACAGACAGGCAGATGGCTGGACAAATAGAAAGACATTTTAATAAATAGATAAATGGATAAATAGATAAATGGATAGATACTTTAGTTTAACTTTAGTTTAGTTCCTGTTTAAGAATTACAGGACAGGTTAGAACGGATCTAACAAGGACACCCATGGATGCAGTACCTGTGCCTTTAAGAATCCTAGAGAACATCAGCTTCCTACCATTCCGACTCCTTGGTATTTGTTATCCGGCTGGAACACTGTGTATATATCTCAGATCGTGATGTTTACAGCTCCAAGCTCTACTTGCCTCAGTCCTTTACTCAGCTCAGATACACCTACACTCCAGAGATGTTCTAAGGTGTGATGATCTCATTTTTGCCACCGGGTGAAAAGATCAAAGGCACATTATATAATGCTTTTCTCAGATATGTTACTCACTTCTTTCCTTTTTTTGTTTTCTTTTACAGTTCTTTTGAAGGTTTGGGCAAGAGCATATTTTACTGATTGCAAACTATTGCAGGAGGCCCTGTACTGTATGCACTTGAATGGGCCTTTGAGTGAATTACCAATGTGACATTGACAGAGCTTGACACTAAAGGTAATCCATCGGTGCACTCCGGCAGAGATATGATGGCTAGTTTGAGTTGCAAATATCCTTCTCTTATTTTCTAGGAAAAGAAAAGTAACACTTATATAATCTGATAAAAATATGTATACACTTTTACCAAGATTTGAATTTGTGTTTCCAGAGTAAAGTGGCGTGTGCTGTGTTTCCATGGCGCAGTCTAGACTAGTCTTGAATTAATATTACTTATCATACCATTAGTGGAAATTTCATTACAAACCCATATGTCACAAAAAGCTGATACAGTGATGCTACATGCTGCTCAGTAGAGCTGAATCTGTTGAATCCATGAGTGTGCTACTGAGCAGAAAAGCCCTCTCATCCACTCACTGGGACATGAACCTATGCCCTTGGCACTGGCAATGCCAGCTGTGCCACTGCGACGACTGTGCCAGACAATGATGCAGATGCCCTCTGCTCATCAGGCTTTGGCCAGCACACCTCATTAAAACATCCACTCATCCTACTGAGCCTGTGTTTCAGTGGCATGCCACTAGGCAGATAGCTTCAGTCAGGCTTCCACTGAAGAGTTAGACTTGAAGCAATGGAATCTTTTTTTCTTTGTCCCAAGAGACTTGCACAGTACTATGCATCATTTTCTCATAATAATTTATGAATGGGGCATGGCAAAGGATTTGAGATTTTTCCTTTTTTGCATGTTGACATCTAAATCTAGATTCTTAAACTTCAGATTTTCCAGTCTAAATCCCTGTATAACAAGCACCAGCAACATCTGCCCAAATTTAGAGAGCATTTACTTAGAAACATTATCATATGAGTTGACCTACAACCATTTACCATCTACCAAAACATGTAAGCAGAGAAATCAGAACAGTTCTTCCTCCACCAATTATATTTCTCAAATCTGGACCAGGCCACTCCACCCTCAGACAATATTCCGCCCACTCAGCTTTGCTCTGCTCCACAAATGCAAACTCTGTCCATCTCCACCAATGGGCATAATGCGTCTTGATATTTCAATATAGATTGATAGGCTTTACTTTATGGTGTAGGTTGACAGAGGGCATACAGTATGCATAGGCATATGCCTCAAGTTAAAGATGTTTTCGAAAGGTAAAAATTCTGAAAAGGCAAAAAGAATAACTGCACAAAACAACAAAATAATAAGAACAACAACAAATTAATTTCTTAGATCTGTTTACCCCCCTATTGATTTGGCAAATGCTACAACAGCAGCTGTGTTTCTCTAGCCTAGACTTCACAACCGAAATCGGTGAAAGTTGGCAAAATCAATGCTGATCAAAAGGCCACTGTAAACTTTTGGACAGACATACAACGAATCGGACCAATAATTCTGATCATGTTTGCAGAGACAAGATGGTGCCAGGCAATGTGATAAGCCTGCCCCACATCAGCTGATCCCCATCTCCGGCAAGCGAAAAACAATGTGGGAATAGGCCTGGTGGCCATACTAAGCTGCAGAACGAAATCAATTTGAGCTCGCAGATCAGCATGGGTCTTCCCAGGCTAGTGTCTCTCATGTGACCTGACACGTTTCACATTGTGCCCATCGATAGGATTCCACCTCATGCCCGGTTCTTTCTCTTGACATGCCATGCAGGAGACTCCCCATCGTGCTCCACAGTCACGCAGTTTCTCCAGTTTGCCTCCGCCCTCCTCCTAAGCCTTCCAGTTCAAACCGTTTTTATATACAGTCTATGGCTCCAACCCAGGGCTGCACTCCCTCAGTCATCGCATGCTGGGCGCCCTGCAAGGTAATAGCCATCTATTTTCTACTGGCCAGCAATCCCCTTCATCTTCCAATAGGCAAAAAAAAGGGAAAGAAAAAAGAAAAAGAGGATATCGCAGCTAACTGATAATGTCTATGCTACATCTGTGCTGATGACTACATGTTCCCCAAGAACATCCGTCTTTCGTTTCCACCCTTCTTGATGTTGGGCCCCTCTGCCTAAGTCTGGATTTACTGGCTATTTCTGGCGCTGGCTGATTTAAACCCATATATATTTTAGCTCCAGTAGAATGCAATTCACCGCATGAGGCATTAGTACTCAATCACCATGACAAAAACAAGCATGATTTTTTATTTTTTTTTTATGCCCATCTCCCGCTCACTGGCTTGACATTTTGACCGGTGAAATCTCTCTCTCTCTCTCTTTCTCTCTCCTTTTATCTGCTATTCTTCCCTTCCTCTCCCACTCTCTCCACTATCCTCTGTCTTTCCACCTCAATCTTTCTCCAGTTTCTCTTATCACTGGCTCAACTATCAGTGATTGACCGCATATGTGATGCAGGGGACATAAATTCAGTCCTGAAAACAGGTATTGTTTGCTAGTCCACGTCCATCACCATGAGTGCCGTTTACAAACAGATTCCTTTTCTTATGTGACATGGACACTGTTTTGTGGATAATTGGATTCTATATACTGTTGCATATGTAGGCTATCTTCTGAGGTACGGGTGCATGCTAAAAGTAATTTGTCAGATGCCAATTCAAATCAAAGTCTTGCTTAATCACATTATTTGCTTGCATCTCTGTTTTTTGTGATGAGATTAACATTCAAATGGGATCATCGAGGATTTGATTTCCTTTTTAGGTTTGCTTTTTCAGACTGTCAACATTTCCAGATTCACAAAAAAAAAACATCTGTGAGGAACGGTGTAAGGCATGTGAATCAGCAAAGAAAACCAAATGCTTCAGGGATTTAGGAGTTCTTTTTTTTATGTGGTTTATTGTGATTTAAAAAAAAAAAAACATAATCTTGGGACATCTGTATGCTTGTGTGTGTGTGTGTGTACGCGTGCATGTGTGTTTAGTGTGTATGTTTGTGTTCTGTTTGTATTCTGTTCATATGTTGTGTGTGTGGGTGTGTGTATGTGTGTGAGTGGGTGTGTGTGGGTGTGTGTGTTGAAGTGCTGAAAACATTATTGCTGCTAGAGTAGCAGTGGAATTGATGTGACCGATCTCATCTCTCCACTGAGCAATTTGATGCCCCCTCATATGGTAAGAGTCCAAATCTCACAATGATTTCTCTCTACAGTTCTTCAACAATCTTTCACAAGATGGGCCCTTGTGTAGAACCTGCTGCCCTTGTGTAGAACCTGCTGCTTTTTTGATGTCGCCCATGTGGTAGCACAAAGGGGTGGATGGAAGGATGGAGGGATGGATAGATAACATGGAGAGCAGACACGTGCAGAGGGGTGGGGCGGCGGGTGCTTGAGCAGCTGCCCCTTTGCCCCATGATGCCCAAAGTGCCCTTTTGTCAATGTGTTTTTTTTTTTTTTTAAAAATTTGGGGGGAGAAAACGGAGCCCCTAAAGTGACATGAAAAAAAAAAAAAAAACTAAGGCGGAAAAAAAAATTAAGATAAAAAAATAATAAACTGCCAGATCTTGAGTTTGTTTTGCGAGATCTTGACATTCTTTTGCAAGATCTCCAGTTTGTTTTGCGAGATCTCGCAAAACTTTTTTCTTTTTGGTGGGGATTTTTGCTGGGCTTCGTAATATGCCCTATGGCCTATGACTTACCTATTATGTAGCCTATACACAACAAAAGGTTGCCTCTTCTGCACCCACCCTGCTGCAGTGCAGTTTGTCCAGGGCCAGAGCATGCAGAACAGCTACAGTCAACATCCAGACAATTGATCAAGAAATACAGAGCACAGCAGAACAGCTACAGTCACTCTATTCTATATACATTTTCGTTCAATTATGATCAAGAAATCCATAAAGCAAAACCAGAAAAAGATTGTTTAACAACTACCTCTAGCAAAGTCGAAATGAGTGCTCAAGTTTTCTGTATTCTTTGGCCACTGGTCACGTCTTTTTAACTGGCAAACAAAGTTGTGACAGTGTTTGCCAAGCAACGGCTCTCCTCTGTCTTATTGAAGTCGTATCAGGACAGTGATTCAAGATTCAAGAAATGGAGGGGTTTATTGAGTTTTATTTTAAATTTGGGCAATATTTAGTAGATCCTCCTTTTGCAGAAATTACAGCCTCTAAACACTTCCTGTAGGTTCCAATGAGAGTCTGGATTCTGGTTGAAGGTATTTTGGACCATTTCTCTTCACAAAACATCTCTACTTCATTCAGGTTTGATTGCTTCCGAGCATGGACAGCTCTCTTTAACTAACACCACAGATTTTCAATTATATTCAGGTCTGGGGACTGAGATGGGCATTCCAGAATGTTGTCTGCATGAATGCCTTAGTGGATTTTGAGCTGTGTTTAGGGTTGTCTTGTTGAAAGATCCAGCCCCGGCACAGCTTCAGCTTTGTCACTGATTCCTGGACATTGATCTCCAGAGTCTGCTGATACTGAGTGGAATCCATGCGTCCCTCAACTTTGACAAGATTCCCAGTCCCTGCACTGGCCACACAGCCCCACAGCATGATGGAACCACCACCATATTTTACTGTAGGTAGCAGGTGTTTTTCTTGAATGCTGTGTTCTTTTTTCTCCATGCATAACGCCCCTTGTTATGCCCAAATAACTCAAACTCTTATTCCAAAATGAAGCTGGCTTGTCTAAATGTAGTGTGTAAGTGTTTTAGCATACCTCAAGCGCCTTGTTTGTGCTGTGGGCGGAGAAAAGGCATCCTCTGCATCACTCTCGCATACAGCATCTCCTTGTGTAAAGTGCGCCGAATGGTTGAACGATGCACAGTGACTCCATCTGCAGCAAGATGATGATGTAGGTCTTTGGTGCTGGTCTGTGGGTTGACTCTGACTGTTCTCTCCATTCGTCGCTTCTGTCTATCCGAGATTTTTCTTGGTCGAGCCTTAACCTGTGGTCTTCCATTTCCTCAATATGTTACTATGGAAACAAACAGCTTAAATCTCTGAGACAGCTTTCTGTATCCTTCCCCTAAACCATGATGGTGAACAATCTTTGTCTTCAGGTCATTTGAGAGTTGTTTTGATACCTTGTTGCTACAGTGCCCAAATTTATGCACCTGCCTAATTTTGTTTAAACAATTATTGCACACTTTCTGTAAATCCAACACTTCATTTCACTTCTTAAATATCACTGTGTGTGTCTCCTATATTTAACTGACATTTTTTATCGTAACAACCAACGATTTATACAGGAAAATCTTTTGCATCCCACTGTATATATAGTTCAACGGGTGTTTTTAGCAACAATTTTTAGTTAGGTCTGGTTACTGTTGTAATGTCTGTTCATCTGATTTTTTACAGTTTATGTACAGTAGTAGGAGCAGTGTGTAGGAGGTTTATTTTGAAGCGTGGCTTGTCTTTTGAAGTTATTGAAATAATGCCAAGGCCATCACAATAGTTTAAAATACAGGCTTTTAGGCATACAGAGAAAAAAAATAGTCTACATTTTTAGCATGTGTTTTTGTTCTTCATCTGATTGATGAAATAAACCGGACCTCATAGAATGTGTTGTATAGAATTGTGTTTGAGCTAATACCAACTCCATTATTAGTTTAACTGCACATAGGCCAATTGATCAGGATCACTGCTGACACTTTCGTTTGTGAGCTCAAAAAACACCTTCTTAATGCTTATTCACTTTTTTGCAATTAGATTAGTAATTAATATGGGTTAGCTAAAAAAAAGTATTTCCAGTATCAGTTGTCTTTGCATCTTGTCATGATCACAAAATCGTTTAATCAGCTATCTCTCTTATGCTCTTTTTAGTTGCTACACTCTCAGATCAGTGCCAATTACCTCCAGCAATATCAGCAACAGCAGCCTCCCCTCCATCCTCCTCAACAAAAGCTTTTCAATGTACCACAAAACAGATTTGCTTTGCACCACAAAGATATCAGGTGTGGACAATGTCTGTACAACACTTAACGTGAAAAGTTGTAATGTAGCACTATAACTTGCACAACTCCACCACCTTCACTGTTAGACATTTCAGCAATTTCTACAGTATATTACTGTAAAGCACACAGTAATATACAGTACTGTGAACGACTTAAACAGTAAATTACTGTATTTAGAACAACATTCTGATGATCGGAGCAGTGCATTTTTGAAATATGCGGTAGGTTACCAGGTTTTTTAAAAGTGCAGTAGCGTACTGTAGTACTGGTCTTTTTTTTTTTTTTTTTCTTTTTACCCGCTCCTACACAGCAACAGGATCTGCGGCAGATCTGCCGCCGTCATATCCCTGAATCATATTTGCTACACCAGATTGTATCAGCTCACGGTTGCTTGGGGTCTGTTGAAAAAAATTATTCTGAACACCACTTCGGCAAGATTCAGCCAAAGATCTTGGAACCCTCTCTGATTCAGCTGCTCCAAGGAATACGAAAACAGTGTAAGTAGAAATTCTTTTTTCGCGTAAAATATACATAGGCAAAACACATAGGCAAAAATGTGCATATTAATTGCTTGTCAAGGTTTTGTTTGTATGGTGCTTTATAGATAGAACACAGAAAACCCAACTAAATTACAAATGTAAAACCATAAAAGAGAAGTTGTCAATGCTGCTGGTCTACAGATGGAAAAATAACGTACGGTTTGGCTCTCATGCTAACACACTAGTTAATAACAAAGCTGAGTGTAACAAAATGTGAACGGTCTCATAAACTTTATTCTGTAATATTTAGGACGTACATATCTCCGAACTTGTGATTCTTGTTATATAAATAAATGAATAAGCACTTACGAGCCGACATACAAGGGTAGCTTAGCTTGATAAAAGTGTGTTACTCAACCACTCTAGCTAGTTACCACACTACTACATTAGTCCTGACGTTGCCTATCTTGGCGAAGTGCCAGAGACGTTATGGACTTTGTTAATACTCGTTCTGGTATTTAGTTCACACAAGATTACAAACATGTACTTTTGAACTATCGGTGTCATTTTAGTTTGATGATTAAAATTATTTTTTTTAGTCATCTGTCCAATTATTTTCTGCCGGACCGGTAATGCTACAGCCTGCTAACTGTAATGCTAATGCCTACAGTTTTGACGTTATAGCAACCACCATTCCCCACTGCTTGGACCATTGACTGTACGGACATTGCATAGCAATGGCTTACTTGTCTAAAACGACGAAGTAATGTGTTTTGTTTTCATAACTTGCTCATCTGCTGATGTTTTTGTACAATGACAGGGTGAGCAGAATGATTTTCATAATGGCCTACCCTCGACTGAAAGTGAAGCTGCAACCTGTTAGAGTTCATTGAACGGTGGGTTTTGTCTGTCTGTATTTTTTTTTTCTAATCATAATAGTTCTAAGATTTTTTTTGACAATACTGTAGTTGTATTTTATTACGTTTTATTATATTGGATCTCACATTGATTGAGTCTCAACTGTATGAAATGTACTAACTATTTATATTTTAATAGGTTTGTGGAAAATGATGGCAGTTTTTCCAGGATTCTTCATGTGGCTAAACACAGCAGTGTACAGGAATGATTTTTTAATGGTGAATGGCATACTAATGTTCCCTTTTTCCACTGACATATTCGGACCAGGTAGGTTAAGTTTGTTAAGTTTGTATGTATATATGAACTGATCAGTTTATATATCCAATATGGATTAGAAGAGACAATTGTAATTCTAAAAGTACAAAATGTGCCTTTGTGTGTGTCCTCTATTATGTTTATTTTCACATTTAATGTTGTGAAACAGCCAACGTTGACAGGTGACTTGTAATGGTGCACTACTACACGTGGTGGTGGTGAGTCATGAAGGTGGCAGGAGACAACAGTTAATACAAAAAAGTAATTGAATTTAATGCATCATCAGATGCAGGAAGCACGAGTACAATCCAGGCACAATGAAAACTGTCCAGACATTAAGTCAGTTATACCTTCCTGGCAATCCCTCAGCCAGGCCACAAACTAGGCACCAGGTCCATACAAGGCGACACTGCATGACTATGGACCAATAAATCCCAGCACCTCACATCAAGCACGGTCAACTTTACACTTATACTTCCAAATACATACACTTTCAAACTTCCCTGACTTCTGTGTCTGTTCTCCTGCCTTCCCAATACTGGCTTCCTGGCATCTCTGGCCTCCCCATCATGACATGCACCAGCCCCTAAATAGGCTGGCTAGTTAGCCAATTAAGGTGAAATTGGACTGAACCATTACAGAGGGGTGGTAGTCCAAACCAATGTCCCACAGTTAAAACCCCACAGTGCAACATGCATTCACTTCCAATACTGCTTTTCACAAATAGACGTTTTGAAAACAAGTTGAGACAGAAACATTGTCAACATATACACACACACCATAGAGACACCACATAAAATCAGAAGACAACAATGACAGAGAAAAGCTAAATGTTTGTGTGAAGTGAAAAGAGGGACATCCTTTTCACAAATGTTGTTATATGTTCTGTGACAGCTTTGCTTAGATTCTTCTTCTTAAGAATAAACCCAGAGGAGGGAACCAAATGCACATCACAAACAAGACTAAGCCGCAAGACTGGACAGACAGTGAAACGAAAGGCAGAAACCAGCAGCAGCAGCAGAGTGGTGTCATTCATCTCAAAGCTTACCGAGTTTGAGTGGATGAACAGCGACTAGGTAAGAAATCAGAGACATGCATGTACACAATAACATGTACAGTAAGTATATCTCAAAATATTGCACCTTTGAGAGTCTAATGAACAAAACCTTGTTTATGTTCTCTTGTCTTAGTATCCATGGATTCTCCACGCTGCCTGCCTTGTCTGTATTTTCGCTGCTTGTAAGTTTATTTTTGATCTTGTTTGTTTGTGTGTGTGTGTGCCAAAAGCTTGACTTTTTTTTAAACTATTTTTGAAATGCATGATTGTTTTGAAATGCAAAAAGAAAATGTATTTGGGCCAAAATCTCTTTACCTCATATTGTTTATATAGTTTATATTACCTTATATTGTAAGGTATGTTGCTGTACATGTATGGTGTTTCAAATTCTTGTTCCATGTGCCCTTTTTTAACTTTGAGCACCTGCCCCTCCAAAGTTCTCTGTACGGCCCTGATGGAGAGTAAAAGGGAAAGTTTACCCAGTAGTGCAGAAAAGTGTAATATTATTCCCAGTGCAAACGCTGTATCAAAGTAGGCAACTCAATAGTAAAGTAAATAGTAATAGTAAATAGTAAAACTACTGGACCCATGGGTGTTGTATATAGTACAAGTGGAAACACCGCTCTGAGTCCACTGACTATCATATCATCAGATGGTTCTTCATCTTCTTCATAATCATCATAATTATCATCTCCTTCTTCTTCTTTTATTTACCTAATATTTCTTTCTGAATACATTTAATAAATAGAGACTTTGTGGAAAATCTAAAGAATTTCCACATCTCATCGAGTTGACACCATTAGAACACACACACACACACACACACACACACACACACACACGTGTCTCAGTAGCACCCCCTCAATGTGTGTTTCAGATTGGCAGCACTGGGTGTGAGGCTGTCTATATCATGGTCAGACCAGGTAACCAGTAGCAACAAGATTTCTGTCTTTTTCTGTCATTTGCATGTCAGTGTGTGTGTGTGTGTGTGTGTGTGTGTGTGTGTGTTCTAATGGTGTCAACTCAATGAGATATGTCTACAGTATTTACTGACCTCCCCCTTGAAACAGAAAATCAACAGAAAAAAAAAACACGTCACCGTGCTTTTTTGTGTCATACAAAAATTACACATAGACATCTGATGGGTTAAGTGTATTCATAGTCATAATAGCAAATGATTAATCATGATGGCTTCTAGAAACCATGTTCTCAGAACCACAAGATTTTGCATATGTAAGAAGTGCTTCAGAGTCTAGACAGGGTTCTATAAATGTCCCTCAGAGATAGGAGACTTGGTTTAACCTATTTAGCTATTAGCTACCACTCTATGTGCATGATTGCTTGCTTGCATACAGTATTTTGTACTGTATTTTGGCTCAGTGCTCGTCCTATAAAAACAATGTTCACTCATGTAGAATTTTCAAGCCTCATTGCAGTTTAAGGCGGGACTCAAACTTTTCTCTGATTTCTCTCTCTCCCTCCCCCTCTGTTGTCTTTCACGTTCTCCTTTCTTTATTTCTCTCACATGCATACTCTATCACTTTCTTTCATTCTTACTTCTGTTCTCTCTCTGTCTTTCCCTCACAATCTAATGGGCAAAGTCTCCTTGTTCATAGAAAAATTTGTCTGCCAGGTAAGACTGCCCTATGCAATGTAAGAGGATTCTCTGTTTGCTCAGCACAACCCATGTTGTTCAGCTAATGGAAATTTCAAAATAGGGCTACTGAAAAAATGGTGTAGGTCTGTTTGTTGCTGTTGTGTGTGTGTGTGTGTGTGTGTGTGTGTGAGAGAGAGAGAGTGTGCATTACCCATAAAGTAGGTATCACAGTTGCCTGAGGAAGCCTACAATATAGGCTAGTGATTTGTCCCCCTATGCATAATATGTGAAGTCTTGGACAGAGCGCTATAGAACTTAGACACTATTTACAGGGCAGGCATAGAGCTGTGAAATAGTGCATTTAGCACAGCTATGTACAGTAGACCTACGCGTAAATGTCTTTCTCTACCTCGTAAGGCGAGGCTCCATGAATGCACCTAAAAATACAGGACACTGGCAGGAAACACAGCCAGCGAGGTGGCATTGGGCAGTTTGACCTTGAAGACAGATTAATGTGTTAGCGTCCACTACAGGAACCACTCATGTCCAATGCTGTCCTCCCTGTGCAGAGCAAGGTTGCATTCATAGGGCACAGGGCAAATGGGGTAGTTTAAGGCCCCCATGTGTATTGCCTAGTGCTATCATCAGCACAGAAGATAATGACCTCAGAAGCCTTTGACAGGCTGGCTGAGTGTTTACAGTTGAGTAATGCCAAGTGCACGCTTCAGCTCCCTGTGTCTGGGTGAGGTGGTAAATGTGTTCTGGGTTTTAGGTAGAGTGGCTGCAGAATCCACTTTTGGGAGGTGGAGTTAGGTGACTACACTAACACATGTGTCTGTGTGTACTGTATGTGTGTATGTCTCTCTCTCTCTTTCTCTATCCCCCCCCTCTGTGTGTGTGTGTGTGTGTGTTATTATTTAAGATATTAAATACTTGCTAAAAATGATTGACTGTCCAGTCATTGTCTGAACACCCAACATTTAAATATATTGCCACTTTCTGACAGCATATGAAAAGCTCATGTACTTTGTCAGATGCTGGTTTGAAATCTGCAGCCTGTGGCCTGTTAGTTTCAACCCCACAGCAGGACCCTATTTAGTTTAATATTACATACTTCAATCTTTGAGAAAGGATTGACTGCACTTAAGAAAATAGCCTTGCATTTTGAATGGACATAATGTAAATGTAGGATATGTAATTACAGTAATTCACTGAGGAATGTGATCTTTACAGCCAAGGTAGCCTATATTTAACCGTGGAGCAGATTACCATGCCCAAAATGAACTCAAAATAGATGAATCATAAAGAATCAGAATCAAATAAAATATGACATGTTTAGGATTTAGATGAGGTCTTAGCTGAGTTTGTGTATGGACATGGGTCTAAAGGCTTACACAAGATAAAGCTATTAAACTGTACACTACAGTGACAAACACACACACACACACACAAAGGTATAACCACATCCTACACAGACACACATTAATACACACATTAATACCTTGAGCCATTGCCCAAAAGACACATTCAAACACACATACACACACACTCAGTTATATTCTACATTGAAAGTAATAATGAGAGCATGAGCCCAAATGACACATTCACACACACACACACACACACACACAAAGGTATACCCACTCACTAATACCTTAAGCCTGTGTCCAAATGACACATGTACGCACACACACACAATGAGCGTAGGCTGTGAGTGTAGGTGACAGCTCGGCTGATAAGGGCTGGCCGTGCGGTCCTGACAGGCGGGTGAGCTCAAGGGTGATCAGATGAGCCATCCTAAGCTGCAGCTCCCAGAGAGAGAGAGCTGATGAATAATGAAAGCCCCCATTCACACTCTTCAGGAGAATCTCCTGCACACACACACACACAGTTCAATAACACATAACATAGCTGAAGACAAAATACACACACAAATACATACAATTCACACATCTCTAGGCTGCTTGCTCTATGTTCACTTTCTCAACTGCCGCGAACACCCTAATGCCCTCACACATACACACACACTCATTAAATCAATACATACCTAAATGTGGATAACAGAATTAATAAAAGCAGCTTGCCTCTATCTCTCTCTCTTTCTTCCCCCTTGTGTAATTAACTCTAAAGGCCTGTCAGGGCCTCCTAGCCCAGCTGAGTTCTTCTCATTGATTCCTCAGGCACTTCAGTGCAGGCAGATAACCTTTCATCTGGATGGAGGTGATCCAGGAGACACCCACACTCACTTACACACACACACACACATTATTACTATTACCGTTTCTGTCTCCAACGGCTGCAAGCAGTGGGGAATTACACGGTGGTGGCCTTTGCGCACTGAAGTCTGTAATTTTCCAGCAAGTATTTCCTTTTTCCTTCGTTTTTGTCAAATGCATTGAGTCAATGTGCAACCCTCATTGAAAGGTGTTTTAAATTTTATCACAGGTTGTCAACTTTAGATTAAAGATACTGACTCAAATGGCCTTGAGTATGCAACATACAATGAAGTACGCTTGATTGTATGTTGAATTCTTCTTGCTCGAGAAGCTACAGTAAGTTGCAATACAGAGCACCAACGTTAAGAAGCCAGAACTTGCCTGATAGCCACTCCCCCTGGTTGACAGCCAGAAGGCATTCATGACTGACGCTTTGGGAAAATGCCCTAAAAGGTCTGTAGTGCTTGCAACTGCTGCCTTTCAGCTAACGTCCCTGCATATCAAAAGCCACTTGTGTAACTTTGTCTTTGTTCCCTGTTCTTTTTATTTAGCCATCAACTTTAGTAATGAAACATTAAAGTGTTTTTGATCTAGTTCTTTGTTTCATTGTTGTCTCCCACCCTATTACTGTTACATTTTTAGATGTAAACCATTAGAGTGCTGTTTGAAATAATGCGCACTGTAGTTAAATAGAACAAGCAATCTTAATATCACTGATATCTCCCAAGAGCCCCAACAACTGAGACAGCTTCAAAGAGGCACAGTTAAGCTTTATACAGCTCTTTTTTCCCATCTCTGTCTCTCTGTCTAACACACAAACACATCAGAGATGGGGACTCAAGTCTGAGACTTGGACTCGAGTCACACTTAAGTCGCACAAACAAAGACTTGTGACTTGACTTAAGACTTGCTCTCAAAGACTCAAGACTTGACTCGGACTTGGATGGTGTGACTCGAGAGTTGTGGCCAATGTTCATTTAGTAGCATAATTTAATTTATTTCATAATTTAATTCATAATTTGGTTACCTGGTGTTCCTTGGCGTTTTCCCTCTAGTTGTTTTCAGTCAAGAGTGTTGTTTTTAGTTCAGAGTGCTTGTTTCCTTGTTGGGGAGTGTGTGTGGGTTGGGGGGGGGGTAGAGTCCAATCTGTCTTCCTATACTCCTGCCAGTCTGGTGGTTCCGCTGGCCGGAAGCCGGGAGGGGAGAGAGTTCAGCAGTCTCACAGCCTGGTGGATGAAGCTGTTGTTGAGCCTGGTGGTGCGGGAGCGGAGACTTCTGTATCTCTTTCCAGACGGAAGGAGGCTGAACAGACAGTGTGCGGGGTGGGTTGCAGGGTGACAATTGGGATGGCTTTGCGGGTGGGCGGGTGGTGTAGATGTCTTGCAGGGAGGGGAGTGGTCCACCAACTATCCTCTCAGCTGTTCTCGCAATGCGTTGTAGAGCTTTTCTGTTGTAGTCAGTGCAGCTACTGCCCCACACAGTGAAGCAGCTGGTAAGGATGCTTTTAATGGTTCCTCTGTAGAATGTGGTCAGGATGTGTGGTGGGGCACTTGCCCGCTTGAGTTTGCGCAGGAAGTAGAGGCGCTGTTGTGCTTTCTTGGCCAGTGATGTGGTGTTGGTAGTCCAGGAGAGGTCCTCACTGATGTGCACCCCCAAGAACATGGTGCTGCTCACCCTCTCTACCGCAGCGCCGTCGATGGTCAGTGGGTGGTGACAGGTGTGGCCTCTCTGGAAGTTGACAATAACCTCCTTGGTCTTGCTAACATTTAGCAGGAGGTTGTTGTCTCTGCATCACGTGGTCAGGAGCTCAACCTCTTTCCTGTAGTGGGTCTCATCGCCCTTGGTGATGAGCCCCACCAGTGTTGTGTCGTCCGCAAACTTCACAAGGTGGTTGGAGCTGTAGGTTGGTGTGCAGTCATGTGTCAGCAGGGTGAAGAGCAGGGGGCTGAGCACACAGCCTTGTGGAGCCCCCGTGCTCAGGGTGATGCTATTTGAGACATTGTTGCCCACACGCACCGCTTGAGGCCTCTGGCTGAGGAAATCCAGCAGCCAGTTGCAGTGGGAGGTGCTGAGGCCCAGTTTGTCCAGTTTGCAGATGAGTTGTTGTGGTATTATGGTGCTGAATGCTGAACTGATCCTTAAATTTATGAACTGACTAACACTCTAGCACACAAGACCGGCAGTCCTACACAATCAATAAGGCAGCCTAGGATATGCCGGTTCTTGCTCACCGTCATTGTGACGACGCACAGCTATCCTATAGCTCTCATCCAAGTTTGTTGCAATGTTCACTCTCCCAAACACCGAAAGTTTTAGGCAACTGTCCATATGCATCTTCGATGCTTCTTGTTTCTTCACCTTTTCCGAGAGATTTAATAATCTTAATAATGTCCGACGTCATGCAGGGCAGACTGAGGGAATTGTTAACAAATCGATAACAAAAATGACAATGTCGATGGAATTGACAAGTTGGAACCGGTTTTCGATACCCAACCCTAACTTGTGAACATCTCTGAGACACACACACACACACACACACACACACACACACATACACAAACACACACACACAGAGAATGAGGGAGAAAAGAGAGGGAGAGAGCCCTCCCTGCACACAGGGAATTTTAGTCTGTGTTGCATTAACCTTGAAGCTGTCAAATGTTCAGTAAATGCTCCGCCGTGTTTTAAAGGCCAGTAAATCGCTGGGCTAGATAAAAACCCAGTGGGGTCTCCCCCAGCTATTACACCTGCTGCATTTCCAATAGCAGGGCAACTCGGTTGATCGCTGATCCAGTATCTTCACAGCCGCCTGCAGAATGGATAGAGCCTGACCCTTGAGATTGCCTTTGGTTTCTCTGGGTGTCAATACGTCTTGTCCTTGGGCGTGACACATTGCTGCGGTAACAACGAGACAGAGTCAATTGTGTCAGCCTCTGAGCCCTTGAGAGAGCATGTTCAGGGCAAGGGTGGAGACACGCCCCAAGGGAAGTCGCTCTAACTCACTTTATTACTAGCCCAACAAACTACCCAACATGCTTTGTTAGGTTACAAATACAGCAAGTTGGGTGGCAAACATATCCCCATCCCCAATCTCAAAATTTTTACAATTATGAAACTGTTAAGCAACCAGATGTTACTGTACCACTGAGGTAATAATGCAGGGTTTTACTGGTACAATGGGAGATAGCATACATCACCCAGATTTCACAGCACCATTGAGATAGTATATATGAACACAATTTTACTGCATCAATTGAAGAATTAAGAACCGAAACCGATTTTACCAAATCAATTGGAGATTGTATAAGCACTCAGATGTAACAATTACAAGAAGCTTGCATACATGAACAAAACTTCACTCTATCAAGGAGATATTTTGCATGGCAATTTGAGGCAAAATGGACTTATCTCAGTTATTTACCTTTCATAATTACAGCACAAGGGCACAATTCAGAATAAGAGATGGACACTAAACACTGTTTTGCTGTACAAAATTGCTACCTTACTGTTTTGCTTATTAGAATGCTGTGATATAAACCTGTGTAGCCCTTTGTGTTTTTGTTGTTCCACTCCTATAGAACCAGTTTGGAGTGAGAGGAAGAGGAGGCTGGGTTAAGGGTGAAGAGTGACTGCGGGTCCTCTGTGAGATGCTCTCTGTCCGTGTTGGAACTGGATTTATTTTGGGATTTGTCTTCCCTCGCCGAATGGGATTTTTTTTTTTTTTCGTTTCTTAGGCAAGTGACTGTCAGGGAAACCTTTTGGAAGGGGAAGATAATGGAACATAGATTTCTTTTGGATGCTCATGTATTTCAGCAGGACTGCTGCCTCACATAACGGATTACTAAAAGCTTTCTGAGACACGGCAGCACATAGGGGGTACACACACACACAACAAACACACACAACACGTAAACAATAGACACGTGCACAAACATGTTTGTGAGTACACAAACACCTACATACAAAATGCACACACACTCACACAAACAGTACTGTTACAACTACAAATGCACAAACCATTCAGAACTCAGGTGGATCTATGATAGTGTGTCTTCCTGAAACCCCTTCCTTTCTCAGTGTGTAGCAGCATAGCTGTATGTATGTGTGTGTGTGTCTGTGTGTAGCTACCTCCAATGCAATACACTATGTGTAAAATGAGCACATTCTGCTTTGTGTCAGCGTTCTCCCTCCTGCTGGTTTGCTGTCCTTTTGGCCATCCACCTCCCACTACCCCCACCCTCACCCCATCACCCTGACCTGCCCCACCTCCATCAGCCTCCTCACTCTCATTTCTCTGGAAAGACATTTTTAGAGCAGTAGTTTGTGCATTGCCCACTGTGCCACTCCATTAAAACACAGCTTGGACAAGTGGTTGCTGTTTGCAGGCACTAACTGAACTACTGTAGCTGAACTACATTGATGAGGTTTGTGTAGCATTCAAAATTGCAGAAGTGTCTGGAACAGCACCTGAAAATGAAATGAAATTACAGTACACATTTAGTTCAGATAAGTACGGATGCAGTGGACAGACAAACACACAAAAAATATAATTATTAATATTATTATCATATTCTGTTGCTGCTTGTGTGATAGCTGGTGAGAAGGCAACCTTTATTGAAATACCGTGGTTATTCAGTTTTGATGAGAGAGAGAGTGAGAAAATATAGTGTACAGTATGTGTGTGTGTGTGTGCTTTCTGTGTATGTTTTTTTTTCCCATAAAGGTGATAGTTGTATCAACAACACCTAATGTTTCATGGATTGTAAGGGTTGTCATGGAAACCATGTTTGTCGCCCTTTCAGTGTGATGAGGTGTAGCACTGACTGATCACATTCAAAAATATTATCAGATGTTCACCCTCATTAAACTGACTGTTCTTCATGTACCCACATTGTGATTGGTGTACACTCATGCATGTGTGTGTGTGTGTGTGTGTGATCCTCAAACACCTATGTCTGTCAGCATCATATAAGATGTATCACCTTGTGTATAAGGAAGCTGGCACCCAGACAATATGGGTAGCAGTCAAATCTGGATGATGTGTGGGTGAAGAGTAGTGTGTGTGTTTCTGTGTGTGTGTGTGAGTGTGTGTGTGACTCAAGTGTGCATGACTCCTCATGCGTGGGTGATCCAGGTGTCGTTCCCTGTTCTCTTTCACACCCCTGTATATGCTTCCTACCTGGCTGGTATAAAACACCTCCAGCAGGTCAGAGAATAGGGGGAGAGAGAGAAGGGGAGAGGAACACAACTGGGTGGAATGGAGGGCATTAGTATGAAGAAAGAAGGAGGACAGAAAGAGTGTGATGCGGGAGGAGAGAGAGGTGGGTACAGAGAATAGAGGCTGTGTGTCGTGAAAACAAAATAGTGGGAAAAGAGATGGCAGAGTGAATCCAATTGGTGCAAAGAGGGAAGGAGTGAGAGAGAAGAGAAAGAGATTGAATAATATAGGGAAAGGAGTGAGAGAGAAGAGTGTGAATGGTATAGGTTACTATTTCCTGATGTTAAACTGAAGTGAATGCTAGGACATGTGGGAAGGCATGAGCAGAGGAGGTCACTCCCGCCACTGACTGCTAATTGACAGCTTAGGCTGGGTTCCGAAAATCCATTCATATATTGATTCCCGCTCGAAAAATACGATAGGATTCATTATTTTGTGGATCAATCTTTTTGCTTGTAGATGATGTTGGTTACTATAGGCCTATCTGCTATTTTCATGTGCACGGCAAATGCAAATGAGAGTGGGATTTAGTGTAAACCAGCATTTCTTAGTGCAATGTTTAGGTCATGACTGTGGTACCGTTATTAGTTTAGTTTGTTTTCCACTGAATTATATAACTTGTGCACTGGGGAATTGAAAAAATGCACTCCTTTAACATATCTTGCTAAACATAATTTTCCTCAATATGTTTACTTGTGGGAAGGAGATGACGACATTCTCGCAACCATCCCTGTTAAATTTTCAGACAGTGTGAGCATCATTATGGGATGCTGAACATTAATTGTGATACCTGACGATGCCAATGTAAGATTCTGTTTCAGTTCAAGGAGTTGCGGTGTTATTAAGCTAAATGACCAGCATATCTAAAGCATACTGTATGCTGCAATCTCTGTTACCATTGGACTTAGTTTGTTACTGCCATATGTGCAATTTGGAGAATCATTGATGGAAACTTGCTGGCTATGCTCTACTTACTTATTCCAGAATTTGGTTTACAAATGAAATACTGCTAGAATCAATAGGAAATCAAATCAAACTGTGAATCATGACCTTGTGGACTGGAATTGAATCCCTATTGACACTTCTCAAAGCCAACAGGAGAAAGAGGGTAGACACAGCTGGGCAGAAGAAAAAAAGATTAGAGCACATTTTACATTTGAAAATAGGATACTTTACTGAGTTATAACACACACACACACACACACACACACACACACACACACACTTATTCACATGTGTTGGTGTCATGGAGTAAAAACAGGGACATCTTGTTAATGGCACAGTAAATTGCAACCTAAATTCACTAATAGGAACATTGCACACAGAAAGCTCTGATGATTAAGCTTCCATTTTCACATCATTTCCAATAATTGAATTTGGTTACTACAGTAGTTTTGCAATACTGCATGAGTCATTGTTGAAATGTAAATTAACAAATAAGTGCCTTTAATAAAATGTGGGGTTATTAACTAGGGTTGTTTGAGTTATTTGTGTTTTATTAATTATTATTAATAATACATACATTTAGGAACAATTCTTAACTCATTCACACTCCTGTGCGTGTGCAATTTCGACATAGTTTTGGTCCACTTTGGTTTAGAATGTTATCAGATTAGACTATGCACACACGTTATCTGTACAGAGCCCATGGTGTCCACTTGAGATGAGGAGAGTTCTATTATGCGTTTTGCGTGTATAAATGTGTATAAAGGCATTCTGCGTGTATAAAATGGTCTCCATAAACTTTAAACAAGATCTTGACCAGCAAGTTTGGATAAGAGACCATTTCTGGTCCTCAGATCGCAAACAAACATCGCAAACTTCACAAGCCCAGTCTCTGTGCCTGGGATTGCCAATTTATATGTATATGACCAAGGGCATAGGCTTGCATATGGACCACAGTAACGTGTCACTTGCAATATCTTGAAAGGGCAGAATTTTTCCTAACAATTTCCATGCAAACTCATTCGAGGTATCTTTGTCATAAGTGAAATCGAGCTATGTTGCTTGTCAAGAAGAACAGGTCCACTCTAGACATCAGAAAAAAGTTTCTTCAGAGACTCCCCTTTGCATGAAGTGCACACAAATTCATATTAAAGCATGTGGCAAACAACACTAAACATTTAAGCTTATTTTTGCACTGATTTTGGATTTCACCCGTATCTTTAAATTAACCCATGAGTCGCGAGTCTCTATTACCATTAACCCGAATCAATCCTAAGTTTTGATTCACACACAAACCTCTGTGTGGCGTGCTGTGATTATGGAACATAGTAAGTGCAACATTTAATGCGCTGTTGCTTCTCTGACTGACAGGCATAGGACTGGTTGGCTAAGCAAGAGCACCAGCAGATAGATCTAGGGTGTTCCCTAACACACTAATTCCGAGACGCAATTTGAGATATCTCTGATATCGCTATAATTTTGCTGAAACTAACTAGAACCAACCCTTTTGAAAAAAGGGGAGAAGAGTGCGCAGCCATGGCTTGCGACCCACCCAGCAAGCTGGGACGCATGCGAACTTATATCAGAGATATCTCAAATTGCATCTTGGAATTCTCGTTAAGGGAACCAAGGTTATGACAGTAACCGTGACGTTATTGTTTGCTTGGATAACGTTATTGGCCGGGTTTCCCAGATTTGTTAAGAAGCTCTTAACGCTAAGATCTTCCTTGGAGCGCTAATCTGGCCAATGAAAGCTCTTAAAGAGCGCTCCAAAGAAGATCTTAGCGTTAAGAGCTTCTTAACGAATCTGGGAAACCCGGCCATTGTGGGTGGAAGAACTAAGCAAACAAAACACCACATTTGACATAAGCAAAGACAGATCTATTAGGCAGAACGTTTGACGTCTTTTGCAGACAGCAAGATTCTGTCCAATAAAATGTTCTTTCAGAGGTATTGGTATTATATTAACTGGATTTATATATATATATATATATATATATATATATATATATATATATATTATATGTTTTATTGATCAGTGACATGGATGCTCTCATGTAGATCTGAAATACTGACTCCACACTTTCTACTACATTAGTGGTTAGAGACAATAGGTTAGGACTGAGTTTTCTTGCCAATTTAGCAATACTGACTCAAGTGACTCGCATAAGCCGGATCAGTTGAGTAAGTGACTCAGAATAACCCGAATCCTGAAAAAGAATCGAGTTTGTCAGGCCTGGTGTTGATCATTTCATGCTGACTGATTGATTGACTGATTCATGCTGATTGATTCATTGATCAGTCATGCTGACTGTCTAGGTAATATACACAATTTTGGATTCCTTTCAATGGTAAATTCACTGCAAAAAAAGAGATGGCATTAAAGATTATTTACCATATAAAAACCAGGAGGCAAACGTTTAATGTTTTTCAAAAAATATTAATGATGAGTACTTATGAGTGGTTGTGGGGTCGTGCCCAGCATTTCTATGTCTCTGATACCTTTACTTTCTCACAGTATTATGCTTCAATGGCTTAGTGTTATAATAACTGGATTACATTCAGAGTCCTGTGTGATGTTTTCACACCTCATTCTTGTTGTATGCTGTCACCACTGATTATGTTCAAAAGAACTGCATATAACATGACTGTGCTTTTGGTTGTATCCTAAATGCAAGAGGCATGACTAACAAAACATTTCCTCACAAAGCAAAAACAAAACAACCCCCCCCCCCCCCCCCCCCACATACACTGTGCAATAGGCGGCCCAACAGACATAATTAAAACCCAAAAAGACGGAACGTTTTAGGAGCGTTTCCGTCCCTACTCATCTATGATCCTCTTTCCACTGTTCACAGTCATGTCCTCCTGGAGACATAAACAACAGCAGCAGCAGTAGCAACCACAACAACAACAATCTCATTTAGATGGTGACCGGAACTGATTATGAGTCATTTGTTATACAATCCGTCTGGGCTACAGGCCTGCTTCCATTTCAGTTTCGATTGGCTGAGTAGCTGCCTGATTGAGAAAGGTGACACACAAGATAAACAAGCCAGCTGCAGTTGACTATTGTCAATGACTGATACAGGCCAAGAAACACAAGTAAACAGAGAGCTACAGTAAGTGATAGTTTAGGGTTCTCCCGCTATCTTTGCCTTTACATGATTGCTTTCCCACTCCAATGTGGTCAGTGTACTGTACACTTTTTTGTGTAACAGTGATATAGTTATGATCTATGAATTGACATTCCATATTTGGGAGAGTTGATAACAAAATGAGAATCTGATGTGGTGCCTTTTTTTTTATTAAAAATAGGCGACAGCAAATCATTATCTTCCAGTTTATGCATGGTGCAGTTTATAAACAGAAAATAACTACATAAGTTAATTTTCCTGTAAGTACATTTACATCTGTGTGTCATATTACTGCATACTCATATATTTATTTATTTTCTTTGTTTGGGCTTTATTGAAGTTGTGCACAAATCAGAGAAGAATGACACAAAGTGAGTTACAGACAGATGGAGAATGGGAATTGAATCTGCGTCTCCGGGGTAACCTGGAATTCCATATATGGCCATGAAGTTGCTGTCTGTGCCACACCTCCATCCTACTACATGGCTTTTTTTTTCCACCGTGATGTGGTAGACGCTGTCAGGAAGTGAGGGAGTGGGGAGATAGACTGCCCTGGAGTGCTCCTGGTTGAGACTACACAGGTGTGAAATAGACCTATCCACACAAGTCTTCAGTCTAGCGAGGATGGCACTGACGAAAATCAGACCACATAACAGACCATGACATATTGCCAGGAATACATACAATATGTGTGTCTGTCTGTGTGTGTGAGCAGGAAACATATTAAGATACATTTTAGATACTGGAAAATACAGCATGAAATGTATGTTATTTCCCTGTATTTTTATTTGTATTGTTATCATTGCTTTACTGTGTTTATGCAAACATTTCCAATTTCTTTTGCTGCTGCTTCATGTTGTTCCATATTTATTTATGACCTGTGGGCTTTCTTTATTATATTGTTAGCGTTTCTCTTTTGCGCCTCCATTGAGAGTGTGTCTGTGTGGGTGTTTGCTGTTGGCGCCTGTAGCTTTTGATAAATGACTTCCCTGCGTGGTCTCTTTGTTTTCGCTGCTGATAAAGCTCAGAGGTCTGACGGAAATGCCATGCTAACAGCACTCGTAGCATGACCCAAATCCCCTTCCTTGTACCCCTCTGCTTCTGCCATCAACACCATCAGTCTGCTCCCCTGTCCCTTTTAAGGGGGCCATAAATGACAGCCAGCGAGTGGTGGAAGGTGTGCTCGTTTGTTCGCCGTAAACGATAAGTCCGACCCACCTGCCGATGAGAGTGGTTCATCCTTTTCGTTCACAAAATTAGTCTGATGGCCAGAGAGATGAAATGTTTGAATGTTTGCACGAATCCTGTCTTATCTGTAACAGAAGCACATGCACACAGACAAACACACACACCTGCACACACACATATTTCACATTCAGTGTATTTCCATGTATGCATGTATAAGTCAGCAGACAGTATGGACTGCTCATTCCTCAACCCAGTTTTTGACATGCATTATAAATGATCCCATCCGTACTGGATGCTAGGCTTGTATCGGAGGCTTTTTATTCCTGTCTGTTTTTCTCTGGTCTATTTCTGCCCAGGATTCTCCTCACACCAGCCCTCTCAAATCTGTGTGACACGTCTGTCCCGCGTAACACCTCCTGCCTAGCAGCGGCCTGCGCAACATGTTTCTCTCTCTCTTGTTTTTTTTTTCTCACCCCCTTCTGTCTCTCTCTCTCACTCTCTCTTTCTCTACGTGACACATACTGTACAGTACTTTATCCCGTTCTCCTTCTCTCATTCAATATGTCCTTCACTATCTGTGTTTACGCTTTACTCTTTCTACTTTCTCTTTGTCTCTCACTCAATTCTCTCTTTCACGATCAATCTTGATTGAGCTCTTTCTCTCTCATTCCTTTACTCGTTTACCTTCCTTTTTTTTCATTATCCATCCACCCATCCATGAATCTATCCCCTTCTCTCCTCTCTCTCCCTCTGTGTCTTGGCCCCCCTTCTCCCGCTGTATTTTAGTAAATAGCAGATGATAAGAATTTGCACTCTGTGAATAATGTCTCCCACGTCTGCCTGTGAAAAACTTACAGCATGAGCGAGCGCTCACCCGAGTCGCTGACTGTAGGCGGTAGAGGTGATATATTGTTTCATTAGAACCTTGGAAATGCATACTGCTTCTGCTCTCTCTCTCTCTCTCTCTCTCTCGCTCTTTCTAACTCTCTTTTCTCTGTCTTCTTGGTTGGCTCCTTGGCCTGCATTATCTAACATATTAGATAAGCTCCCACCATTAAGAATTTTTATGCTTGTCATTTGCATTTATCTCCATGCCTGTGAAGGCACATGTTGTGCACATGTGACAGCATTAAGAGTTGGGGGGTGGGTGGTTTAGCATCTAATGCTGGTAGATGTGTTCATGCCACGTCTATACCAATGATGAATGAGGAGGACAGCTTGTACAGACTGGCATAAAAGAATTATAGTTGTTCAATGTTTTAGATTGGTCTTTCATTGATGCGTGAACAATTTTTACTCTTTTAGTATTTCTATCTTGCAAGGGCGTAGGTTTGGTCTCAGCTTTGGTAGGAAGCCTTCCTCACAGATAAATTATTCAATAATTTTGAATCTATATTATGTTGTATCTGTATTCTGAAATCTATTTTCAAATAATGACAATAATACAATACATAGGCTACCTAAATATTAGCTATTACCTACAGTAATTGTGAGAAGACTAAATTATGAATTTGACTCCGCTTGACAGTCAGTTAGCTTAAACTTTTAATAATAGTCTACAGACTAGGCTACGACTAGACTACACTAATAACACGAATTAGCCTAAGCCTATAAATTTATACCGGAGATGGTTAACATAATATTCGTCACCTACCTGATTGAACATCATCATCTCTCAGGGTTGGTTTAGCATGTAAGCTGCAACACCTCACAGTAAGAAGGGCTGTACACCTACTCTCTGGGTGCTAAAACAGTAGATCTTTTTTTCTATTTGCGTGGCACTGTAGGCTAACAACAACAACAAGGAAGAAAATCGGCCAAAAAGATTTTCAGTACCAATGTAATAAGTTTAACACTTTTCTGAGAATGTAGCAAAACGCACCTGCCTGTGCTTTTCTACTTGCTACATAATTAGCCTACAAAATGCATTACGGCATACGGTTGGCATTTTGCTTTAACTACATGAATATGACCCCCCTGTCATCAACCCAGTCATCAACTGGATTGCTATCATCATCCAACACCACACAACAATTTATCACAGTAGGAAGACGGGTGATACTTGCTAAACCAATTCTATGCACTACTTACTCTCTCTGTGTTGAAATAGGTCCGTATCATTTTTTCTTTTTTGGTGGCATTCTCTATGCTATATCTTTAGAAAGCAGAACAAAGTGAGTTTGAATAACCAGGATAAGTTTAACACTTTTCTGAGGACATATAAGTTAACAGATAACGTTATCAGCACAAAACGAACCTGCGCTCAACTCTTGTAGCCAACTTTTAACGATTAATGCAGGCTTTGTCCTTGTGAGTGGAACGTCAACCTGCAGGTGCGTTAGAGCCAATCAAATCACAATATGGATAAGTTCGATGCTGAAGCTCTGAAAAATGGATTGCTAGCACGTCAAAGGAACAAAACCTACCGTCTGCAACTTGTTCTATTGCGTCCGCAAATAAAGATGTTAATAAATTCATATTGATATATAAAATAAAATGCGAAATATTGGTAGGGACTATGGACTTTGTCGTTCCAAAATATTGGTTGTGACTTGTCCCTATGGTCCCTATGCAAACCTACGCCCATGCTATCTTGGGATGATTCTTCTAACTGTTCTGTTCATTGGTTTAATTAAGTGGTGGTAAGCTGAGCTAATTATATTGAATCCCAATGAGCACATGGTGTCGCCACATTTTTTTTCAAGACTATTTCACAAGAAAGTTCAGCCAACCCAACCTGAATTGCTTATAAAAATGGCAAAAAATGTGATTTGGGAAATAACAATTCAAATCTGCCTTGGCAAATGGCATTCATTTCTTTTTAGAATCGCTTTGAGAGAGAGAGAGAGAGAGAGAGAGAGAGAGAGAGAGAGAGAGAGATGCAGCAGGGCAGAACCAGCGAGTGAGCAGTCACTGCAGTCCTGCAGAGACAACACACAGATAAAGTCAACAAACACCAAAACAAACTGCATAGGTGTAGTTGGTGTGCCGGTAAGTGTGAAAAATGTTTATGTACTATATAATACTGTATGTCTACTCTATAGAGAGATGCATATGGGATACTGTATGTGTGGGTATGTGTATGTTTGTGTAAGTGTGTTTGTGTGTGCGTGCGTGTATGCTTAATGTATATACAGTAGTGTGTGTGTGGGATAGTCTAAGGTCTCCGTCTCCCCAGCGCAGCAGCAGCCGATGGAAAGGAAGCTCTTGGGCAGGAGGAGCAGTGAGTAGGCTGCGAGGAGACACAGGGCCCACAGTGCCAGGAGCCTGCCAACATGTATTTATAGGACCACGCATCACAGAGCCTCCACTCTTGCACAACCAACACAGATACAAGGCACCGGATCAAATAGGGCAACACACAGAGACACACACATACACACACACACGCAAACACACACACACACACACACACACATACAGATATTCTAATGCACATATATGGATTTGAAAACTTAAATGCACACGCATATGTGCACATACACCACAACACACATGAAAATAAACCTACTTTGATATAAATGCATGCATGCACACACACACACACATTCACACACACATGCATAATGTATAGATACATTGTTGTATTAACTTTGAGTGTTTATGTTTCCAAACAGTCAGGCTGACTGTTTACATACCATACAAATATGAGTTGAACAAACACACCACCCACTACATGTCTTTTCAAAGGTATACAGTAGTATTGATTCACCTTGCTGAACATCTTTTTTTTTTTTTTTTTACCATGTTTGACATTGAATGTTTTATATTTTTATACTGCATTTTTGATATTACAGTACATACGTTATATGAATGCTGATTTGGAGGGAAATGGATTTGGAATATATGTACATTACCCAATATTTGCAATATTTTCTTGTGAAGATGGAAATGTATAAATGTCTCTCATGTTCCCTATACTGCTGAAATATTTGACCCCAGAGAATTAATCTGTCATTACTGTCATTACTGTTTTTTTTCTCATCCTAGCTGCTTCTTTCTAAATGTCCTGTTCCTGTCTATCTCAAGGGAAAACTCACTGCTTTTGATTTTTCCTTTACACTATATTTTTGGATATATAAAATGTCAAATTATCATTTAGGATAGTAACAGAGTGTGTGTTGTGTGGAAGGTGTACTTTGTTAGTGAGAGAGCGAGTGAGTGAGTGTGTGTGTGTGCGTGCATGTGTGCGTGCGTGAGTGGCTCTGCACACTTTTTGTGTGCTCACATGTGTTGCACATCAGTATGCATGTTTGCACCCATGTGCATCCATGCAAATGAGGCTGGAATATACATGGGTTCATTTTCCGCCATACAAAACTCCCCAATATGTACAAATGCACTCATATGTATTCACTTTGCATCAATCTCCGCTAACACTCTAATGTGAGGAACACAAGACATTGGCGTGTGTCAGAGGCTTCATCTACCTCTGTGTTTCCCATGCACCCTCTATTATGACCCATGCTTGCATTCCTGATGTCAGTCTACATAAACAAACCACAAATTCAAACTCACACGAACATAAAAAACACTGTGGCTGATGGCTATAATACTGAAAACAGCATGCTGCGTTCACGTGACGTCCAAAAAACAATTAAATCGCGTCTTTCACTTCAGACAGAGCAAGAGACATGGTATGAGGAAAGATGTCGGTGGAAGGGGATCCTGCTCGGCCAGTGTTTGCAATTATCAGAATATTTGATCAGAGGAGAAAAACATTTGACAAGTGCATTGACATTAAAGAGGATGAGAACTTTGTGCAGTTGTACTCACGGTGCTAATTTACCTTCAAATCGTTTTTTAATTTTTATTTTTATTTCACCCGCTCGCTCCATATTTTTCCTGAAAAAATCCGAGAACCAACTAATTTTATTGGTGTGGCCTTAGGAATATTTTTTTTTTCTTTTAGGAAAGAGAAAACTGTTCCATTTAAATGTGAAATGATTGATTTGACAGAACATCATGTTGGCGTATTATACTTTTAATTCCAAATTGCCATTCTATAGTGCGAATATTACCTTGAGCACATTTTCTGTGACAATTTCAAGCGTGTTATAAGATGTTAAGTATTACCTCAGCTGGTGTTTCTTGGCAATTTTTCTGTCACACCAAGAACGCAACATGACACGTATTCAAAAGATCTGCTTCAGGTCATAAACCATGATAAAATGCTTAACGTAGGTACAGTAGAACACACACACACACACACATTAACTTGATTATTTTATCCAAAACATGACTGAAGCTGTATGCCTACATGTATACCTTATATGTGTGGCATTAGAATACTAATTAGTAGAACACAGACCTCCTGTATCTGTCTGTCTGTGATGTAGAGGTGGCCAGCGGTCTATCTATCCATCCATGGTAATGCATGGTGTTTGCATCCAGCACAAAGTGCTGAGTAGCCCTGTCCTCATCTTTATTCTGCAGACTGTCCCTCTCTCCTCCTTGTGGATCTAGCAACACATAGCGTTATCGCTGGAGCTGGCACAGGGCCATCAGGTCAAACCTCATTTTCCTGTCTCTGCCTTTGTGCTGATAATGGACCCTCTTGCCATGGACATTGAAGTTGCTGAGAGCCTTCTTTTCATCGTGGATGTGTGTGTGTGTGTGTGTGTGTGAGAGAGAGAGAGTTTGTCTGTGTGTGTGTGTGTGTGTGTATACTGTACTCCAGTAAGTGTATGTGTGGGGAGAGATGCTATCTGCCAAGGGTGGTTATCAGGAAGAGTGGAAAGCATAGAGTCAGAGGGGGAGTTGAGGAATCAGACGGTGGGAATGGGACCTGTTACTTTTTCGGCACGTTCTACCTCATTCTCACTCTCTCATGGAGTGATAGCGCTCGCTGTGTGAGATCATTCAGTGCCTTTTGATGATTTTTTTTGTACAGAAGGGAAGGAAGACTATTTCTCTCTTTATAAATAGAAACCGTGAAATAGGATGAGACTGTGAGAGAAAACAGGATGGGATAAGATAAATGCACCGTCATTGGGTCATTAGGAGGTGTGTGGGGTGGCCCGCTGTCTTTGCTTGTGTGTGAATGAGAGGAGAGAGAGAGAGAAAGTTTGTGTGATTGTGTATGTGTGTGCGTGCGCGAGTGTATGCTTGTGTTTAGGCGGCCGACTAAAAACAAAAGTGTTAATAAATAAACAGACCCTCTGTGTGAGAGAGGGTGACGTGGGCTCGCCTGAACATGGCAGTGCGTGACTCTGCTGTGCAGTATCTTGCCTTGCCTGCCGTGGGAGCTGGTGCAGTCATCCAGCCTTTATCTGTCTGTCCACTGAGACACACTGCCAGGGTGCCTCTTCGTGTCCTGATTATGTTTGAGAAAAATTACTGCTTCACCTGCCAGCGAAGATGAATCTTTTATGAATTGCATCTTGGTGAGTTTTGTTTCTGCGTGGTTTGGATGAAATGTTAATGTTTTGGGGATGGTACTGTGTGTGTGTGTATGTGTGTGTGTGTGTGGGGGGGGGGGGTGCGTGTGAGTGTGTGTGTGTATTGGGGAAGCTTACTGTAAGTAAGAGAAAGACTAACACATACACACACGGATACACACGTACACACACACAAACACGCAAGACTGGGATGAAAGATGGCTTCCTTCAGTAGACAGATGAGACATGACGGCCGTGTTTAGTTTGAGGCCTGCCAGAGGAGACAGAGGATGCATCTTCATTAGATCCCCTCAGAATCCTCTCTCTGTCACTTAACATTATGATGAAAGGCACAAACAATACAAGCATACGAGATGTGTAAGACAGACATGAGGCCCACTGTGACCTTTCACCTACCTTTGAGGTGTCCTCATAAGTGTCCGTTGACAAATATTTGGACTCAGAGCAGTGCCACCAGCCAAATGTTCTTTTTTTATTACTTACATGTTGTTTCATTAAATAGCTCTTCTCCAACATTCAATATCCATGAGAGCTTTTATAGTAATTAGTTTGTCAAAACTGATTTGAATGTAAGAGGAAAACATGGTTAGTCAAGCTTGTTCTAAACTCTCCTGCAATGCTCTCTCAGGCAGCAGACACTTGGTTGACTGCTATAATAGATGTAGCAGACATGCTAATAAAATAGCTTTTAAAGTAGATTTGTAGCTATATATCTCTCATTTTATTTACGTGGAAGTTATTGCCAGTTACTCACGTTGTAACTAAGGAAAGTATTAAATGGCTTTTTTTTCTTAATGTGTTTGCTTCTGTGCACACTGTGTGAGTGTGTGGGTATGTGTGTGTGTGTGTGTGTGTGTGTGTTGTATTCAGACACACCACATTTGAATGACAGAGCAAATTGTGTTCCCTGTCACAGATTACGAGAAGTTTCAATCTCTGGCTAAATAAAGAGGCAAGGAGAACTTTCTGTTTCGTTCTGAGTGTACTGCATATTAGCACAGAAACACATGTACACACACACACACACACACACACGCTGACACCCACACGCCATCATACCGGAACACACACACACCCCAAACCCATAGAAATAAAGCCTATCAGATAGCTATTCATGTCTTCGTAACGAGATTTTTATAATTTTTTCTCATTTGTCTCACCACTTCCATGGCTTTGTCTTCATTCCCTCCCCCATTTTAGGCTCCTCCTCTCAGCAGCCATTTCAGCGTGTGGTGTCACTCTGCAGCTCCTCTCCATCTCAGCCCCATGTCCCATTTGGACGGGAGCAGCCTGCACCAGGGTTGTGTGCCTGGCAGTGCAGCGGGCAAGCTGGGTTAGCACGTCTCCCCATCTGGTGCTTTTCTGCTCGTATAGTTTGAAACCCCCCCCCCCCCCCACCATTAAACTGGTGTCCGTCTGTTCCTGCCACGTCTGCCGCGCTATTTCTGTGTGGTGAACATATCTCTCGCACCAGGTAAGAGTTTGAGGAGAGGAGCGATGGTTTTCTGTCTTGGTTTAGCTATTTGAATGTGACACAACAAAAGCTAAGCAGACAGCTTTCTGGGCCGTAAAAACTCTGACCTTGTGTTGGAGGCGCTGTCACAGCAAGAGTGGAGATCCCCAGGCAGGCATTCACACATAGGCCATCTGCTGTCACAGGGAAATGCCAACTTAGTTCAGCTTCATTTGAGCTTTAATTGGTTAGCAGGGGCTCAGACAGGCTGAGATAGGGTCAACAGTGAAAGCTGTGTGCCATATTCGCCTGGTATTTATTAACCAATGGGGCACGAATGTTGGTGTCGATGGTATGTATAAACCAGTGGCTGCAGTTTGGCCATGGGCACAAGGCCAGATGCTGAGGGACCATAGAGAACAGATATGCATCAGGTATAAGCATTTCCCTTCCCAGAGCTCAACCAATAGCACACAACTACTCACGGCTGATAGACATAAGACTTATATGTGTATGTGTGTTCTGGAAATTAACCAACCCAATCGAAAATATCTGAGATCAATACCAAAGAACATAAGGTTGGAATGTTATTGAGAAACTCGTCCTTCTACAGTCTATGAAAACATGATGAAGACAAGGTATTATGTCAGTTGATGGAATAAAGAACCAACAAGCCACTGAACCGTACATACAAGTCTCTTTTATTGTCAATTCTCTACATACAAAGGAATCAAAATTACGTTTCTAGCCATCCCAACGGGATGCACACGGTCAGGGGAGCCAGAGTCCGCTGGTCTACACACGCCGCCTGCTATGGCGTTCACCCAATCACACACCAGTGCAAGGCTCCAGCCTGCCACCAGGAACAATTTGGGGTTCAGTGTCTTGCTCAAGGACCCTTCGATGGGGTCAGGTAGACCACCTGTGCCACCACCGCCTTGTACATGACCGTGACCTTACATGACCTTACTATTGCATGACATCAGATTGTACACTCGCTAGACACTTTTTTAGGTGCACTTGTTCAATTAATCAAAATAGTTATTAATTTAAGGAATGTAGGCACATAGAGATGGTCAAAATAACTTGTTGAATTTAATCCGAGCATCAGAATGGGGGAAAAAGGTAATTGAAGTGATTTTGAATGTGTTGCTGCTGGTGCTAGAAGGGGTGGACAGAGTATTTCTGAAACTGCTGATCCACTTGGATTTGCACACCAAACCATCTCTAGGGTTTAGAGAGAATGGTTTAAAAAAGTAAAACATCGAGTGAGTGACAGCTGAGTGTGCAGAAACGCCTTGTGAATGTCAGAGGACAGCGGGCAGACTGGTTTGAAATGATAAAAAGGCAACAGTGTCTTAAATAACCTCTCATTACAACCAGAGAAAGCAAATATCATATCTGAACACACAACACATCGATCACGGTACCACTAAGGTATATCCAGCAAGTATTCATATAAAAAGAGCTTTGAAATGGGCCTAAACAAACATGGGAGAATACCCAATATTTCTTCTCTCCAGACACACCTGCCTGGTAAAACCATGTGCTATCACTAGGGTTTGTCTAGATTCATAGGCTATCAGTAATTGCAGTTTTACACATAGGGACTATATTGCATTGAAAAGCTATGCCTCAAAGCTTTTTCCTTTTTCTTGTAGGTATTATTAAAGCACATAATGCAAAGTTCAGATAGTCATTCATCTATGCTATTGTTCCTACAGGCTTACGCAATATTACGTGCTACTACCAAGCAGAAAGAGAATTCACCAGATACTTTCATTTCACTTTTAAATGCAGTGAAAAAAGCCTCAGCCGGCCGAAAGTTGAATGGATGCAGACATGTTTAAGCCCGGATGCCCGAGGTTATATGTATGGGTATGCCTAGTGAACTGAAGTGTTAGAGTCACTACAGGGATGAAAGCCTAAGCCGAATGAGGAGCAAGCAGGAGAGCACCGAGGCATATTCTCACGAGGGTGTGTGTTCGTGCAGCAGCTCCACACTGTCAAGGCTGTGAAGTGTGTGTGTGTGTGTGCGTGTATGTGTGTAAGTAAGTGAGTTTACTCTTAGCTATGTCAGCTCCCGTTGGATAAGCATTTCCCAGGACAGTTCATTATGCTACCGTTCCTAGGCCTTGAAAAAAAAAAATTAAATGGAATATAAATAAATAAATAAATAAATACGTGCAAGCAGACTACACTGCCAACACATCAAGTCTCCTCTTTCTCCTGTCTCACTGGGCACCTCATCTGGGATGCTAGCGCAGGCAATTCTCCTTACACGAGCCCCACACCCACACCGCGCCCAGCTCGGCTCAACCCTTCCTAGCCCATCCCACCCAGGCCCTTTTTCAGTTCTGAATTATTAACCAGGCCAATTTGGGTAATCATGAATCTTTTAGCAAGGCGCCTCCCGTTTAGCATTTTCAAAGGAAAACAGGATTTGCATTTCAGCCTGGGTAGAATAAACCAGAGGGAGGACTTGGAGAGGAGAGGATGGATGGATTAGGAAGACAAGATGGTGAGACTGTCAGTGCCCATGACAGATCGGAAAGCGGGAAAAGCTGTCAGCATTATGCCTAGGCTGGTCTTTCCTGATGTTTTCTCTGGTGCTGTCCACGATGTACTAGTTCTGTGTTGTGTTGACTAGCTGTTAACACTGATTGTTCGAGACCTTGTGAGGTTAAGGTGGATGCATACATCTTTAATGACACCTCAGAAGCCTAGTCAAAAGTATGAATGAGTGAACAACACAAACATCATTGGTTTAGAAAGCACTTTCAACCTTCGAGTGTGGACATCCTTTGGAATGAGCCAGTGTATTCTAGGATGAATTGCAAATTTGATCTCATCATTTATGTTCCTGTTGTCCAAGTGTGTCTAAATGTCTATGTCACCCTCTCCCCCACCAAAGTACTCTTTTCAGTACTCTCCTCAAAGTAGCCTACTTTCTTCAAACAATGGATTCTACTAATAAACAAGAATGAACCCGAACGCTCAGTAATGAACCAATAATGTCCCTTGCTCAGTCAGGCCCACCCAAGCACTTAATTTTATAATGCTGTATTTGACATCTATATGTATGAGAGGTAAATATTTTCATGTTCAGCATAATTTTAATCGTCTCAGTGTGAGAAGTACAAAGGTCCATAGCCTATGTGAAATTTCAGTAAGTTGTCTGTACCTCTAGACCTTAGTTTTATAGTTTCAATGAATCATTCTCTAATCTCTGCGGGGAAATAAGAAACACATGGTGTCATTTTAATGTAACTGCTGATTTAGACTTCTGGGCCGCTGAACCTCATGCTCAACCCATGTTGGGCTGTTTTCCACATATTGTGTAGTTGGTTGGTTAGCTTTTCTGCCCATCACTGAATTATTTACTAGTCTCAGTTTTAATGCACATAATTTATATTCTGGAAGGTAAAGTACTGATAATGGTTAATTTCCGGTAAGTAGAACTAATAGTAGAGAATATATATATATATATATATATATATATATATATTTGAGTTGGATTGAATAACATCACTATGTTACCTAAACCTAATCAGTGCACTATAAGATCTCCAAGAAAAAGATCTGATATCTGTAGTTTCACAACAACAAAAAGTAAAAAATAGGACAGCATACGATATGGTAATTTTCAGTAGATTCATGCTGTCCAGTTGACATGCTGAACATATTTTTAACTTCATGGTTCAATAGCTCTGAGAATGTCAAGAAATGACAGAGTCAACGTTACACATGTTGGAATATAAGGCAGTAAATATAGGTACATCAAAATCCGTCGATTACTGAGAAGAGTTGAACTCAATATACGATTTGTCACATAGAGCCCTGACACATCTGCGAACACAGTAAGAGTCACCACATGCATGAAAAACATGCCTTTTTGAGAAGAGTGTTTGAAAGTATACTTAATTACATAGAGCCCAGCCCTCCTCTCAGACAGTAAACAGACAGATGGGGAGTTTGCACCTTTGAAGGGTCACTGCTCACACAGACCTTCTACAAGTCACAGATTTGAAAATGGCAACAAACACTGACCTCTGGAGAAGAGAGGATGCTGTGTTTTGTGTGTGTGTGTGTGTGTGTGTGAGTGAGTGAGTGAGAGAGAGAGAGATCAAATATACTTTTTAAAGAGGCAGACCATGGCCATATCAATTTTAGATGAATTATTTAATGTCTGTGAACATTGTTTAGATTTGTCCTCTAAAGTAAACAACCCTTTATCTTGTTGGTTATGCCATTTACCGCCAAAATCTGTCTGCATGAGCAACATAAAAAGAACAACTACAATATTTAAACACTGGAAATAAAAATCTGATTTATGGAGCCCAGGTGTCTTCATGTACTAGAAAACAATTAGAACTCCAAACAAATATTCAGCTTGATCAATATGTGCAGCATAGAGAAATAGGCATATCCAAATACATTAATTTTTAACAAGATATAGATTTGTATTCAAGTGAATTGTCTGATAAACAGGGAAAGATGGATTGTTTTATGAATACCTGTATCATGTAGCTTACAGCACAACAACAGAAGATGCACATTACGATATCCATATAAACTCTAATGAGAGCTGCCTGCAGGCTTGCACCTAACCAAAAGGTGACTGACAATGCAATTATAGTAGTCACGATTCACACCACATAGAATTTAGTATCTGCAGCATGTTCAATTGATATTCCAACCTATTACCATATTAGACACATGCGATTATCTAGTACAGATTGCTCCATACAACGTTCCAAAGCACAAATACACAAGTCGTTTTAAAGATGCTTCAGATGGCTCTTTTGAGCGATTGCTCTCTCAGAATCTACACTAAACCTATTGAGCACTATAGTAGCGTATAGAATCGATGTAGCATACCAATATAGGAGCACAAAATTGCTTCGGCTCTTCTAAAGTCCTTCATACATGTTGTAGCAACGCTCTGTGTTTGAGAACATAACTACCCTGTCAAGTCCATGACGTAGATAAGGAATTCCATTTGGAGAAACTGTGTCAAACTGTGATTTCCTTTTTTTCTGCTTTATTCAAGTCAACCGGGAGAGTGTGTCTTCTCTTGCTAACCCTAATAAATCATTAATTCGAGTTCAGCCATTTGAAAGGAATCATGCACAGATCTTTGTAAAATGTCTCAAGAAATAACCCATGGGCCGCACTACTCTGATGTATTTTATTCATTGGGTTTTCATGCTAGATTTAAGTTTTGAGTAGTCTTTAAAAAAACAGCATTCTGCATACATTAGTAGTTTGATATTTTTATCTAGAGAACATTTTTTTTTCTATTAATGTGCGGCTAACAGACCTCCTCACTCACTCCTCATCAGTATTCCTCTACTGCAGAACCATGGGATTGTAATAGTTATCTAAAGGGCAAAAAAGGCTGAGCAGTCTCAAATTACTAGGTATATACCTGAGAGAGAGAGAGAGAGAGAGAGAGCAGTATGTGTCTTATGACATTTCCAATATAAGAGGCACATTTGGACCACTTAATGTAAATCACACAGACAGAGAAAATTCCTGCGGGCACAGTAACTGGGCAATCAAACTCTTCGAAGCCGGGGAGTAGAAAGTGGTCTTCACAGCAATATGCCCCAAGACTGAACAAATTTCAGTGTCTTAAATTGAAAACCATATTGAATATGATACATTTGCATGTTTTAATCTTTCACACCATTTCAAATAGTTTTGTTATGTACTTTAATATACTGTAGGCCATCTAATTAGCAGCTCTGTTCCTAATGACTCAACATCAGAAGCAAAATGGACAGCAACAAGTCAGGCCTTCTTTTTCCTTCACCAATCTCCTTGGAAAGAGCTAATAATTTGTTTATGAGTGTGTGTATGTGTGTGTGTGTGTGTGTGTGTGTGTGTACATGTGTGTGAAAGACAGAGGAAGAGGGAGGGAGAGATGAATGTTTCAGAGGATGTCCCAGTTTGCTTGAGCATGTAATCGATAATGAATCTCAGCTAGCATCTCAATATTATTTCTGTTTTAAAATAGAGCAACGCACCATCAACATTTCCCCCTGATACCAGATTGAGAGTAATCCTATTTCATAAATGTTGAAAGATGCATGTCTTACAGTACTTATATAGTCCTTTTTCTATGTGTGTTGCTTGCTGTGTAATGCAATTAGAGATTTCTGGGGATTGGGACGACATAATAGACTTGAATTTTAATAACCATAGAACTGAGACTGTTGGATCATCTATATTCAGTGCATATATATATATATATATATATATATATATATATATATATATATATATATAGTGCACTTATGCACTTTAAAGATGTAACTGCAACATATAAAATGTCATGTCAAACAGGGTCAGAAGGATTTATTTTCCTCACAAGGACAAAATACTGCACACAATATTGTACATGGGTCTGTGTAACAATAAAATTGCGTGCAGGCATGCACACACACATGCACCCCCACACAAACAGACACACACACACACAATGGCATTTCCTTTGTGACTTAACTGGAGTTGTCTTGTTACTTTGTAGCACGGGCAGTCGGCTAACAAATGCCCTTGTGGGTCCAGAGGGGCCTTGTTGGCTCCCAGAGCCAGGTGGCCTGTGGGTCGGAGTTTACCCATTAAGAGCGCTCCCTCCTGACCTGCCATCTCTGGCTAAGCCCAGGTGCTCGCCCTGGGCGTCCCCGTGGTGCTGCACTTCGCGCTTTGCCATTGTCTCGCGCAATATTGCAGCCGCGCAGGAGACGCTGTGAAAGCCACTGCTGGTTCCACTTAGGGCTAACTCAGACCCTGTGCTCCACTCAGCATGCCATGGATTTCAGCTCTCGCTGCTGCTGCTGTTGTGTGTGTGTGTGCATACATGTATGAGAGAGAGAGAGAGGGTATACATATTTATGCAAGTGGGTGTCTGTGCTTCCATCTTTATTTCAATTGAATAATAAAATGCAGTAAATTTGTACTCAGCATTTACTGTAAAAACACATCAAATGCATTTCAAATCCTAAATTCAGTCTTAGGCAGATTTGTAGTCCGAGCAGTGTTTCAGTGACTAACAATGACAAAGGGTTAACTGTGGGCTGACTCAGGCTACGTTTACACATACCTGGGTATTTTGATAAACAAATATTTTCTTCCCTCCGTTTTCCAAAATAATTGCGTGCACACACCATTGTTTTCAAAAAAGTTTCCGTTTACATTAAGCTGCATAAATATGCTGTCGAGAGCTGTCATACCTACATTAAGCCTATGGGTTGCAGTGTAGGAAGAAGGAGAAAGCCATACAAGCCAATCAGAAGCCTCACGCCATTCCTCTGGGACAACCACCTCATTTTCAAATTTCTCCCACCAGACAGCAGTCCGCCCAGGTCGGACCCAAAAACTACGTTTTATCTGTTTTGGGCAGTTTACACGCAAACGTGAATACGGAGTTTTCCAAAATCTCCACTTTTGCCGGAGTTTTCAGAAATAATTGTTTTCAGAGGTGACATCTCCGTTTGTGTGTAAATGAAAGGCACAAACGAAGGGGAAAGTGTCTGTTTTTAAGAGAAAACGTATATGTGTAAACAGGGTCTCAGTGGGCACCACTTTAGTCTGGTTATGGCCCGAACTGGATTCTACATACCTCATGTATCTACCACATCAATGAAACCAAAGTTATATATATAGATATATTATATTGTAAGTTCTTAAACTGAATGTAGGCACAGTTAATGTGTTAGATGTTCTGATACCTGGGTCAAGGGTTGGGGTGTCACCCCCTCCTGCGGAAGTGATGTGTGTTTTGGGGGGTATTAGGAGGTGACGTGCGTGAGTTGGGCTCCTACTGTATGTACATGAGTTCTTGTGGCGTGGCTGTGGCCGACAACAGTCATTATTAAAAGTACGTGGCTGCGGTAAACTGTCTCATCATTAACACGGAACGGTACAATATATACATCTTACCATACATGCAAGTTAGCAATATACTTCCAAGTGTGGTTTGAGTTAATTTGTTAAATAAGTTTATATGTTACAAAGTTGTTTTATGAACATATTTGAATCCCTAACTGGCTGAGATGCTAGGTAAGTCCAACAAATGGATGGACTACAGGACTACAGAAGAAACCACTGTGCACATCAAAAGGTGACAATCTGCTTGAATGCTTTGAGGTTGAATATTTAATCAAACTATATTTGGTCTAACTATATTTGTGTAAAAACTGTGCTTGTGAATTCACTCACTGTTCCGCACATCACACATGGACACACGTTAAGATTAAGATGTCATAGGGATCCTATCTCCTATCACACCAGGATCTGCTGTATGTATGTATATATAAGATAGATAGATATGTAAGATAAATATGATAAAGATGTATGGTCTTCACCGCTAAAACAAAACATGTGTGGTGCCTATATCAGGGGTCTTCAACCGGGGGTCCGCGGAGGTACTGCAGGGGGTCCGCGAAAATATTTCGTCTGAAGCATTTTTTTTCTCTTCTAAAAAAATAAAATTTGTCATAGTTAACATAATGTTCAAAAGAAAATTGCTTCATATTCGTTATATTGTAGGCCATGAATTATGCATGTGATCATGTGATCCCTGCGTAACATTTTGCTAACCTATGCCAAAACACATTAGCATTCATAAATGTACAAATACAGGTCACCACTGTCCACTTCAGCCTGAGCCTGATGTGACATTGCCTCGCAAATTCCATCAGTCCTAGAATAGAGAAGCTCTGTTCCACTCACCAGGTTCAGTGCTCTCACTAGGACCTGGTAGCTGATCAGTTATCTTTAATTCTTCGTCCCACTAGGCCTATAATAAAAAATGTGACCCTTGTGATCTTTTTTTTATTAGAGTTGGATCATCGCGATTAAACAACACTTCCCCCCGTGCGTTTTAGTTAAATAGCTTCGTATTCAGCAAAGCCGTTCTTTTCATTCCGGGAGATAAATTACGTTTGATTCGTCTGTTCAGTGTCGGGACTGATGAACCCTGAACTTTGCGGGGTATTTGTTCTGTGTGATGTTTTGCTTTGTTTTTTTTGTTTTTTTTAATGAGAGTCTGTGGTCTTTGTACTTCAAGGCGTTCTGCGCGAATTCATTCATCTAACGTTCCATCACAATAAAACGATAACGATAATCTCATGATTGTGTTTCCTTCTGAAAGACGAAGTTATATTTACACAAGAGGAAGAGGCTTTCTGTCTGTATCAGTTTGAGCTAATGAAGCTTTGCCTGAATTTAGCTGAATATATCCAGCTTGTTAACCCTTGTGACATTCATTCTGTTATAGGGTGAATTTATGCAACTATGTAAAGAAACGAGGTGTTACCCCCCTGTTAATAATAAGGCCTGTTTAGAATTTGTGCGTTCGTCTGTATGCGTGCATGCACTCATAACTGACGGTCCAAATGACGGCAGGATTTGAGGTGGGCCAGGTGTGTATGGAGTAAGATAGCTGTCAAAACGTTTTTTTTCTCAACAAGTAATGCGATGGGGCGATGACGTATTTTGACAGTTGAGTAACGTGTGCGAAGTCGTATCCATGAGAGGCATATTGAAATTTTGATTTCGTACTTGTAATTTTTGAATTCGTATTTTTTATGCATGACTGAACTCATTTGAGAACTCACAAATGTTTATTTTATGCACAACTAAATACACACGTGTATCAAATATATGGACACAAAACTTTTGACAGCAATCTTACTCCATAGGTGTGGGGGTCCGTGCTCAGTCTCTCTCACAGCCAAGGGGTCCTTGAGCTGAAAAAGGTTGAAGACCCCTGGCCTATATATTTTGTACTTTATTGTATTATTTTACTTGTTTCTATATTCATGTATTTATTATGAGATGGAAAACTTGTTCAGAGCACGGCACTGGCTGTCATCCACCCCCAAAGGGAACAACCAGAAGAAGGCCTTCCAGCCCCCCCCCCCCCCCCCATGGAAGACAAGTTCTTTACTAATGTATATTATTTATAACTCTGACCTTTAGAAATGGAGGTACAGCTTCTGTGTTGTTGTTTTTTTTGCGTGGTTCGGATGCATACAAGAAACTCACACAGTGAGCCACATAAAAATAAGACCCGGATAAAAATAGATTCCTCATCGAGTGCGGGCAGAATTGAGACTTGTTTTGCCAAAGGCGCTGAGCCAAACAAATTGTATGTTTATTCGCCTCATCTCTAAGTGAGTCACGATTAAGTAAGGTGCAAGCATGGACACAAGGCTTCTTTTTTTGTGACACATATTTCTCAGGAGGACCACTGATTCAAAAGAGATGGTGTGACGTTGAGACCAAGGACTTTCTGGCTCAACGTCCTCCACTATGCAGTTCCTCTGCCTTTGGATTTCATTTTATACAGTGATCCTATGGAAACCTTACACGCATAGTCTAGGACACAGAAGAACAAGTCAATGTATAATCATTGCAAACAGTGAAAGTTTCTTTCTTTTAAATGATATATACTGGACAGTCTGGGTGAAACAATTCATTTTAAAGCCACACGGCCTTTAGACGGTGCTCTTTATTCGAAGATGTGCTTTTGGTAAACAGTGATAAACCGAAGAGGTTTCTCGGGAGTGAGATGCAATGGATAAGGAGATGACATTTACAAATCACCTCCACCATTATGAATGTGAAGTACAGACATCATCGGGGGATAGTGTGGGTCAGTGTGTGTGGGTGGCAGGCAAGGGGTTAGAGGGTACTTGTGTGATATGTCAAGTTTCATCTAGTACTATTCTCCTAGTTAATGTCATACTGGTATTTCTGTAATAGAAACCTCTGTGTGTTAAAGGAAAATCCATGAAGGTTGCCTTACATTATTGTACTGAAAGCAAACTTTCACCCATCTCTCTCTCTCTCTGTCTCTCTCTCGTTCTTTCCCTTCCTTTATTTGTACCAACAAGTGACAGTCTCTCCCTGCTGTAAACAATTGTCGTACTGAATGTACTGTTGGTTTCTGTGTAAGCTGACCTTTCTGGAGGAACCCAGCCCCATTGCTCTTTTTTCCTCCACTAAATGTCACTCAACATTTATTGGATGGAGCAGATTTGATTTGTAAAAAGGTAAAAGGCACTTTTAAACTTTCTAATTCTTTGTTTAGTTTGTAATGGACTCTATGCACAGTGAACATTAAGGATGGGCATGCTTTTCTGACAGGATGGAGTTGGCATATCTATTTTTTTCTGAGGTACTGTACAGGCTGAATAGATAAATATGGGCAATATCAGTTGTATAGTGTACTAATATTAAATTAAACTAACACCCCTCTCTACACATGGGGAATTTCATTTTTTTTCCTTTTATGTTTCCTTATTTGACCTTTGTTGCAGCTAGAGAGAGAGAGAGAGAGAGAGAATGTTTTCTCTTTGTGTGTTTGTGTATGAGAACTCTGCATGTGTACACACAGAACATGTTTGTGCACACACTCCATGTGTGACTGGGTGTGAGCACTACCATTGGACACTGTCCAAGGAATGGCAGTGATGAAAAAGAAAAACAGTCCTATATACGTGTGTATGTTTGTGTGTGTGAGTGTGTGTGTGTATGTGTGTGTCTGTGTGTTTGTGTGTGTGTGAGAAAGAAAGAGAGAGAGTGTGTGTTTGTGTGTGTGTGCTGGGTGTTTGCCAATGTATTAATTTGTGTCTCCCAATCTCTCTCTCTCCCTGGCTGTTTCTCTCTGGTGGTTGGCCCAGTCGCGAGGCCAGGCAGGCCAGGACAGGGCTCTGCTGAATCTAGGTCAGAGGAGAGAAAGAGGGAGAGGGCGGAAGCCACTGTGTCCACTCTCCTTTACCAAAGGCACAAACACAACCCAGGGAGCCATGCACTCCACCAAACACAGATTAGGGATGAAAAAAAACCCCACACACCACTAGAGCAGTGAGGGACCACATTGTAAGACTCTCCCTCTCCAGCCCATCTCCTCACTGCTGGGATCAGAGATGTCCTCAGAGGGTGGCCAGGTTAGGGTGTTAGTGTAGTATATCCACCCACACTCCAGCTCTTGAAGCATTCAAAACCTCAGAGGAGAAATAAGTCTGGTTAAGTTTGTGTTTACTTGCAAGGTAATCTACCTTGAAACATGTCCGTTGTATTCTCTATAATCATGGTTAACATCTGTGTGTGGTGTCAGATGCAGCTTTTCCATAGCCTTTTGCATCATCTTTAATTTGAGGTACAGAAAGATTTTGTGGTAACATTTATTTTAAGAGGACACTGTTATATTATATTAAGTACTGTGGTATAACCATTGCTAAAGTGATGCCTTTTTTAAGGAAGGCTGGCTGGACCTTGTTAAGTTCCAGTCAAAAATTTTCACTATATTCTATGTGTTACTAAGTGACTAAACACTGCAAACACATCAAAGTGACATCCTGAGCATTGATTTATCCATTCCAGCATTAGGGTGCTTTGAGCCTTAGTCACAAAGGTACACAAAGCCTTTGTCACAAAGGTACACAAAAATACATGATGTAAGTACAACACTGGTTATACCACTTTTCCTAATTGGGTAGATACACTGTAACAGTGTCCCCTTAAAATAAAGTGTACCCAATTTGGGAATTACTATATCAGGGACAAAGATAGGACACATACAATAATTATGTGACCAGCACATGCACTACAAATACAATGCACTACCATGCAATTACATAAGTTATAGCTTGTAATTACATTGTAATAACTTAAAATGAAGCACTACCAGAATTATACACAAATGCTGATAGAATGAACTCCAGGCCTGATTCGTACTTTTCGTAGTCACTGAATCTTTGTCTTTCTTTCTTCTACTCTCTCTCTCTCAAACACACAAGGCAGGGCAAGTTTATTTATGAAGCGCATTTCATACACAAAGTAGGCAGTTCAATGTGCTTTACAAAGTTAAAAATAAAAACATAGTGGATAAAATAAAGTAAGAAAACAAACAAGATTAAAAGACAGAGTAAAAAGTTAAAAAGAATGAAAAGTTAAAGGACACAAAATAAAAATAGTTTTAGAATAAGGATTTTCCCAAATTCACAAATCTGTAACCTACAAAATGTTATCCTATACATCCAGCAAACAGAAGCACTCCTGTATTACAATAGTAACTATTATGAGCTACCTACGAGTGCTCTGATAACTAGAATGATGAAGGATCATACCTTACTCTCAATAAATTAATCATTAAGAGAAAGCATGGGAGAAAAGTTTGGTCTTAAAGCAACACGGCACCAATTTTCAATATTGAAATATGTTCTTCCCCGAACTTAGATGAGTTGATAGATACCCGTCTTGTTACTGCGCGTGCACGCAATCGCTTTGGGGCACGATGCTACTTTGTTAGCATTTAGCTTAGCCCAGGCCTTTCAGTTCATCCAAACAGCCTTGGAGTTAGAAACGACCAAACACATCCACGTCTTTCCTATTTACAGGCGGGTACCCGAATAGTTATCTAAGGCGGTTGAAAAGACTCACTCTGAATTTGCTCTGCTTTGTTTCTTTTCAGTTTTTGTTTTTTTCTGATTTCTTTGAATCAGTTAAACTGGAGGCTACTGGTGAGGGGAGGAGTTGAATCTATAAATTGTTTGTTCCCCCTTCACTTCCTCCTTTGCACTTCCCTATGTCACCTCGACCTCTACATTCTGGGAGCAGCGTGTTTTGTGTGCGTCTTCACGTTAACGTGAGTTTAAAGAATTTCTCATTTATAATTTGTTGGTTTGGTTGATTTGTAACTTTCAGATAATAGTTTAGATACCATGTACTCTGTTGCTAAATGCTTTGTCTCAGACATGTGCTATGGGTCATGTAAGATTGTTTTTTGTTTGTTACACAATTTGAATTATTTAACTTCATTGTTAATTATTTGAGTCGATCTCTTGATTGGGGAAATGTTAATTGTATTCATTTCTCTTTAATGCAGCACACAATTATCCAAAGGCACATCACAAACCAAATGAAATAACCTGTGAAAAGAAAGCTTCTGAAAAAACAACTAAAAGGAGAATAAAGCAATTGGTGCATTCAAACAAACTGCCTCATCCTTGGTCCACTTCCACCCCTCTACTCTTTGCCTCTCTGCCATTAAGTCCTCTGACAGAGACTCTGCCTGCTCTCCATATACACGCTCGCCTAACCAGATTTACTGTACAGTTCCTTCAATGGTCCTTCGAGCCGGAGGATGAGTGAGTGATACCATGGCAGGCAACGGTAAGGAATCAAGAGACTTTGAAGTAGGAGAGAAGGATCTCCAGACTGCAACCTGTAGTGAGACCGGATCCATGCCTCTACGAGAGAGGCGTCATCCTGACCGATATGGCTTTCCGAGTTCTGGCGAGACAACCTCCAGCAAGCCACAAAACTTCCCTCAGCCCCAACCGGAGGCCAACCTGTCTGCATCCCCATTCCTGAGCACACTTGTTCACACGGATGTCGGGAGTGACCTTGACCAGCAGTGAGAAGGTTGCAGAGAATGAGGTAGGAGTAGAGGAGGAGGTTACCCAAAACTATTCCCAGCCTGAATTTACAGAGTCAACGGGTACACAACATGCTCCGCAGCCAGTCTCGGCATCAGCATCGCCCCAGCCTAGCAGTGTAAGACCCAGCCGATCGGGAGGCAAGAGCCACAGACGTGAGGAGTCATTACCAAAGTCAAAGAAGACCCCCTCATCTGGCTACACTTATGCTAGTGGAAGTTCCCAACGGTGACAGAGGGGACTGCAAGTGGAGTTGACCCCTCTACAGACAGCTATGCTCGAGGAGAAGAGGAAATTGGGGGAACTTCAGGAGATCCAAACTCAGATCCAGGAGGAACGAGCACCAGATGACCGAACACAAGAGCTGGATAGGCAAGCGCGTGAAGCTCTAAAGGAGCGAGAGAGATTGAATCGTGCTCTTACTCTACAGCGGCGGCTACGTAAAGTCCAAAGAGAATTGGAAGAAGGTTCGGCTACTGACCTCTTTTGCAGGAGAGGTAGGAATGGACACTGAGCATCCAGTCGCTTCATTAGCAGATGTGAATATGTCACATCAAGGGTCAGTTCCGCTCTCTATGAACACCCGAGTGCTGGATTTGGCCGAACAGGTTGACCACTTAAGGGAGCGGCAGGCTCACGAAGCAGGTCCTCAAGGATCTGTCCCCTCTGATACAGTCCAGATGAACCAGATGAGAGTGGAAAAGAAAGCGACTTTGTTTTGCTTAAAATGGCATTGGAGAATCTCCTCGACATCCACGTTCACCTTTCTGAGCAATACAAGTTCCAGGTCCTCATGGATCACTTGAAGCTTGCTAGCGCATACAAACTGGCAAAGTAATTTATGCACGCCTCAACCCCCTATACCTCTGCTGCTATACGGCTGCCCTTAAGGCAAAGTATGTAAAAGTGAAATAGCCAGCATTCTTCTTTCACCACCAGTCAGACTTGGTGATGGCCAAGCCTTCCAGGACTTTGCTCTCTCTGTGCATTCATTGATTGGCATGCTGTGGTCAGTGGAAGGTGTAGATGAAAGTGAGTTGAGGTGTGGCTCTCATGTAGACAGGCTGCTTACCAAGCTCCCCATTCAAAATCGAGATAGCCTTATTGAGCACTGTCTGCTTCGTGGCATCCTTAAAGAGGGCTCAGAGCAAACTTACACTCTGGAAGACTTCTCGGCATGGCTCCAGGTCAAAGCCCAAGCCAAGAGTATTGCCCAACAGGCCTCAGGACCTTCGTCAATGGACAGACGAGAGCCAATGCTGAAAAACTCAGGAAAAAAGGCTATGCCAACCACGATGTATCTGAGCAACATGACTGTAGTGGAGGACCAGTCTGAGGTCCACCCAAACCGAGGAAAGATGACGACCATCTCAGGGAGGCCAAAGTTCCAACCTTTTTGTCCATATTGCAACACCAAAGAACACTTTCTGGGAAGCTGTCCGAAAGTCAAGGAGTTCAACCTATCACAACTGAGAACATGGATAGAAAGGAATGACCGAAACCTTGCAACCTCTGCAAAGAGTTGCATCTTACCATCCTACATACGGTTGCACATCAGCTGTCTATGAGCCCCCAAACATCAGGAAAACCGTCTACAGGAGATAACGCTGCCATGCTTGTCCACGCGCCTTGTCCAGCAAACACGCTGTACATGGATCAGCCGAACAGATCCCCACGTGTGATGTTGAAAGTAGTCCCAGTTTTTCTGATTAATGGCCGGCAGAGGTTAAGGACCTATGCCATATTGGATGATGGCTCGGAAAGAACGATCATCCTAACCGCAGCAGCATCCCAGCTGCACCTGAAGGGATCGGAAGAGATCCTGAATCTTAGAACTGTGCGTCATGAAGTGATTCCCATTAGTGGTGAGACCATCTCTTGTTCCATCTCCCCAGTCAGCCAGAAAAGAACAGTATTCTCCATTGACAATGCCTTCACTGCCCCCATCCTCAATTTGTCTGAGCATTCCTGTCCCGCCTCTGACCTGAAGAGGGAGTATTCCCACTTGCAAGGCTTACCTATACCTGACTTTGTTCGTACCTGTCCATTGATCCTGATAGGCTCGGATCATGCCCACTTGCTGGTGCCCAGAGAGCCTGTCCATGTTGGCCCTTATGGTGGACCTATCGCCATCCATACTGCCCTGGGTTGGGCTGTTCAAGGCCCAGCCAATTCCCTATTCCTACCTCCAACTTCTGAGGTACAGACCTTTTTCACCCTCTGTAATGCTATGTCTTGCCCAGCTCCAGCAGAGTTAAAGGCGAATGTGGAGAGATTGTGGAGGCTAGATTCCTTTCCACATCGCAAAGAGAAAGAAGTAACCATGTCTAAGCAAGACCATTATTGCCTGGAGCTGCTGAAGAGAGACACTACTGTCAATGAGACGGATGGGATCTTAAGATATGCTACTCCACTGCTCAGAAACCCTAATAGTCTTCGGTTGATCTCTACAACCCATAACTTGTTGCCATGGCTGCGAGGGACAGAACGTAGGTTGAAGAGAGATCCTGAGCTAACTAAAATCTGCAACCAGGAAATTCTAAAACTCATCGAGATGCGCTATGTGAAGGAGGTGGATCCCAACAACGATCCGCCAGGATCAGAATCTTAGTATGTTACACATCACATCATCAAACAAGCAAGTGGGAAACATCGACTGGTGTTCAACTGTTCTTTCCAGCTGCATGGTCTAAACTTGAATCGCAATCTTCTTCCTGGTCCCACACTGGGTCCTTCTCTTCTTGGTGTGCTTCTTCGTTTCCGGGAGCACAATGTGGCGATTAGTGGCGACATAAAAGCTAGGTTCCACCAAATTCACCTTCTCCCTGCTGACAGACCACTGCTCAGATTTCTCTGGTGAGCTGAGGCTCAAGCTACACCTCCAAAAATCTATGAATGGCAGGTATTACCTTTTGGGACGACATGTAGTCCATGCTACGCCTTGCAGCGCCATGCTAAAGAACAGCAGCAAAGTGACCATGAAGTGCTAAACTCGGTCTTGAGGGCATTCTATGTGTACAATTGCCTGCAGAGCTTCCATTCCTCGGCTGCAGCCAAAGCTCTTCTGGACAATCTTTGTGCCACACTCTCCCATGGAGGATTTGAGATTCGCCAATGGGCGAGTAATCACCCCAGTGTTGTTGAACATCTCTCCCCAGAAGCAAGATCTGTAAGCACAGACCTGTGGCTCACTCAAGCTGGCATTGACCCCCAGGAATCTACCTTAGGTATGCGTTGGAGCTGCCTGCCTGACAGCTTGGGATACAAGCATCACCGACAGGTATCTGTCGTCGTGAGCAGACGCTCCTCAGCTTCGCAGTTGGCCACGTTCACAGGTGTCGGTCCCCTCTGTGCCACAAGGGGGCAGCATAGCACTTTGTTTGTCTTTGCTGCCACCAGATCAAGCCTCTCTGCTCAGGCAGACATGGTCGATGTGCACGATTTCACTTTGGTTTCTCTCAACGGTGCTGAGGGTTATCGGCTTCAATTCAGGTGGCGTCCCCCAGGTGTGCACCCCCTTGCGTCGCGCTTTATGACGGGCGTCAGGCAGCTTCACCCCTCCTCTCCACGTTCGGCCCCTACTTCTGACCTAGCCACTGTCCTACACGGACTGGCACGAACTCCTGGGCCTTCTGGAAAGGCGTCCCTATGCAGGATATCTACCTGAGCGCGTCATGGGCCTCAAGCAATACCTTTACGCGTTTTTACGTACTGGGCATCACCAGGCCGGCTGTGGCAGAGAGTGTGCTCTCCGTGCCCTGCGGTAGTCCATCGGGTCCTACGGCCTCGGGTTCTTGAGGCTTGGATGTAGTGATCCATTCGTACGTTTCGGCTTCGAAACGAAAGAGAACGTTACGGATACTGACGAATCCTCGGCTCTCTGAGTGAGAAGCCGAAACGTACGCTTCGGGCCTCAATTCGCCCGCGCTTGTGCTGGGCAAAGAGGTCCTGAAGCGTAAGCGCAGTCAAGATATAGACTTTCTGACGTCATGCAGGGCTGTCCAAGTACTGCATGCACGCGTCAAAGCGCTTACTGCCCGTTTCAAAGGTTGGTTAAAGTTGACTTCAGTAAAACGAGGAGATGATGGGCATCATCCATTTGTGCGTTTCGTCTTCTCACTCAGAGAACCGAGGATACGTCAGTATCGGTAATGTCTTCAGGAAGTTGGTTCCAAATCTGAGCTGCATTGTAGCTGAAAGCTGCTTCGCCATACTTTGTTTTGGCCATAGGTTTTACAAGCTATTTTTTTTCTTGTGTCCTGAGAGACCTAGGTGGTATGTATTTTTAAACATGTAAGACAAGTAACTAGGTCTTATCCCATTTAGTGATTTAAACACAAGTAGTAATGCTTTCAAATCAATTCTGTAACTTACAGGAAGCCAGTGCAATGACTTTAAAATTGGGTTAATGTGGCTGCCTCTTTTTGTACTTGTTAAAACCCCTGGCAGCTGCATTTTGGATCAGTTGAAGATGTTTTATGGTCTTTTTAGGAATGCCTGTGAACCAAAAACTATTACAGTAATCAACCCTACTGGAGATAAAGGCATGGATAAGTTTTTCCAAATCATTTTTGACATTAGACCTCTAGACCTCTCAGTTTGGTGATGTTTCGTAAGTGATAAAAGGCTTGGTGATAGCCTTCATGTGACTGCTGAAGTTTAGATCACTGTCAATAATGATGCCAAGATTTTTAACAAACTCTTTTGCTTTAAGCCCTTTCAAGGACAGAGGAAATTTTGAGCATTGACTCAAAAATAATTACTTCAGTTTTGTCTGTGTTAAGCTGGAGGAAATTGTATGACATCTAGTTGTTAATTTGGTCCAAGCATTGATAGAGGCATTCAAGGGGGGCAAAGTCATTAGGTGACAAAGCTAAATAAATCTGGGTGTCATCATCATAGTTATGATATGAGATTGAGTTGTTCATGATAAGTTGTCCAAGTGGGAGCATGTAAAGGTTAAAAAGCAATGGTCCAAGGATTGACCCCTGGGGGACGCCACAGGTCAATGACATAGGTGTTGAAGTACAGTTGCCCATGGCAACAAAGAAACTTCTATTTTGTAAGTATGATTTTAACCATTTGAGAACTATACCAGAAAACCCAATCCAGTGTTCAAGTCGATGTAGAAGTATGTTGTGATCACCAGTATCAAAAGCAGCGCTTAGGTCTAGTAACACCAAGAGTGATGTTTTGCCTGCTTCAGTATTAAGACGTTTGTCATTTACAACATTAACAAGCACTGTTTCAGTGCTGTGATTAGCCCGGAAACCTGACTGGAACTTATCAAAACAACAATTAGATGTCAGTAAAGCAGTTAATTGATTGAACACTATTTTTTTTAATTATCTTTCCAATGAATGGTAGATTTGATATTGGCCTGTAGTTGTTAAGCACTGAAACATCCAGATTATTCTTTTTCAGCAGTGGTCTAACAGCTGCTGTTTTTAGTGATTTAGGGAAAATGCCACTTTTCAAAGATGAGTTTATAATCTGGAGCACGTCAGGTGCCACAAGGTGTAGAACAGTTTTTAAAAAGCTGGTTGGCAGAATGTCCAATTCGGATGTAGAAGAGCTTAGATTTTGTACTGTTTTCTCAAGCGTTTCATAGTCAATAAAGCTAAATGATGACATTATGTTTAGTTCCCCTCTCTTTGAAGACATAACAAGTCATTCTAGCATTCTAGCAGTCCTCATGTTCATTTGACCCAGATGTCTTGTGTTTAGGTTCAGCATGCTCCTTGATGACCTTGACTGGATCAGTCTGTGCCGCTATGGAATGCTTATCAGAGTTATTGTTTTCTGTCTGTGTCATTACAGAGTGCTTATCAGGCAATGCACCCAGTTTGCCGAGAGAAAGTTTCATGCTGAAGGGAAAGGCGATAATGGTCGGCCAAAATTGTTCTCCCTTGCCAGCTGAGTCTCGTACTATTTGGTCTGAAAAATCCCCTGCGGTTCCAAAAAAGGTTGAAATTGTCAATTCCAAAAGAAAATAATTCTTTGCCAGCAATGTGTTTAGGCTGAATAGTCGGGGAAATGCAAAACTCCCCTGTGCTGGGAGGGGGCCACTGATAAAGGTCAGTGCTCCGTGAGATTAGTGCTCCCTGAGACCATTTTGCACGTCAAGTTCTTCTTTGAAAATATCATTTGGTCCAACATGCACAATAATTCTTTCAATAGTGCTATGTTCTGACATTGACACCATCTTTGCTGTTTCAGATATAGAAGCATTTGGAAAGCAGCATACAATCATCCTCTCCCCTTTAAGATTTCTTACAGCTGAGTCACCAAGGACAAGGGTAGAAGGATCCGGTGTTGAGGTTTGCTTCGTACAGTACCTTGAGTTGTTGTTTTTTTCTTGTGGTTTGGTCTTTGTCTACAGTGGTACTGCTCTCTGGTAGTTTCCACCTCAAGATCTCTGAGGCATTCAAATCTGTTCTGGAGCCTAATGGGCTGTGAATTGTCAGTAAGCCTGTGATTTCTATTGTAGTTTTTAGAGCCGACTCTGTTCCTGGGCTGATGCCCCGAAGTTCGAGTGGTATCAGACTGCACTGGTAATCACCCTTCCACCTGTATTTTGTTTTTTGGGTCTGGCCCCTTGAGTGTGCCAGCGATGAGTACTCACACTCTGGGCCAGATTAACGCTTTTGCTTTTCCGTGTCATGCATATGCATTCTGGGAGGATCAAGAGGAAACTGGGTGTTGCCCATAAAAAGATGGGAGGGGAAACGTAAAGTGCGCCTAATTATGTATTCCGCAGTATGTACAAAATCTGCCAGTCAAAGCGCGCCTCTATTTTGCGGTGGAAATTCTACGCCTTTTAAAAGCAGGTGTAAACCAGGAAGCGGGTTTCGTCGCATATGCCTCCTGGACAAATGGCAGCAGTAATTTGAGCAAGACGAAGACATAGGCCAAGGAGACAAGCTGAACGGATTATTGCCACACAGATCACATTTTTTCAATTGAGTGAGCAAGAAATTAATAAACGTTACAGATTAAGTAGCCATGCAAAACTGGAGTTACTACATGAAATCAAAGATGACATCTCAACGCTCACATGCCATTCCAGTAGTTGTTAAACTCCTCGCTACTTTACAGGGATTTACGGGATTCTTTCTGCTTCAACCAATGGCTACTGCTTGGTCGTGACGTATGCTATTTCAGATTGGGCGCTAGAGTTCAACGTCATCGCCTTTAGCCCCCGATCTGTTTGCTGATTCGCGACACGATTTCTTGTCGGAGAAAACCAAAGCTTATCGTTAGTTCCCTGACTAGTATGTAAGTTAATGAAATTAACCGTTACCACTAGGTGGCGTTAGCCTGGCTAGTCTATACATACATTTCCCCACAACTAATGCCGAACTAACACACATCAAGCAGGATTTCTTTAATATCGCCAACTTTCCGAACGTCATAGGAGCTATTGATTGCACTCACATACCGATTGTCTCACTCCAGGAACACATTTACAGAAACAGAAAGCATACATATTCCATGAATGTGCAAGTTGTATGTGACGCAAACATGATCATCACAAACGTTGTGGCCAAATTCCCTGGGTCTGTCCATGACAGCTTTATATTTCGCAATAGTGCCATCTACCAAAGATTCACCATCCGGGCTTTGGGAGAGATGTGGCTACTTGGTAAGCATCATTTATTTTATTTGTATGTAGCCATCTATCAGCATACATGGCTACATTATCAAACATTCCATGCATTAACACCACGTTAATTTCTCATTAAAATATGTTAAGACTGTTCTATACTTTGCTGCAGGTGATGGTGGGTACGCCCAACAACCATGGCTAATGACCCCAATACATAACCCAACTAAAGCAGCTCAGCAAAGCTACAATCGGGCGCACATTCTGACGAGGGGGTGATTGAGCGTACCTTTGAGGTGTTGAAAAGTCGGATGCGCTGCTTGGACCGTACAGGTGGTGCATTTCTCTACATGCCAGAGAAGGTGTGCAAAATAGTAGTCGCTTGTTGCATTGTACACAACATTGCTATTCACCATGGCATGCCCCTGGACGTTCTAGAGGACATTGAGGAGCCACCAGAAGATGTCCAAGCATTACCCCACCCACAACACGACATTGCAGAAGGCAGACGTGCTCAACAACATATTGTCCAGACATATTTCGTCTGATGTGAAATATGCCCTGTTGAGTTGTACCACCCACTGAAGCATTTAAAAATTAAAAAGGATAAAATTACACAAATAACCCAGACTGAAACAATTGCATTTTTCATATGCTTTATTTTCTCCTCGTGATACCGGACCTTAAGCCTTTCTTTTTCTGAGCACACGGGGTGGAGCAGGCCTGGGTGGCGCAGGGTTGGAGGGTGGCACAGGGTTGGAGGATGTGGTCATGCTGGCTATGATGGTCTTGAGGTACTGGTTAGTTCTCTTTCGTTTCGAAGCCGAAACGTACGAGTGGATGATGCCTATCATCTACTTTTACTGAAGTCAGCTTTAACCAACCCTTTGAAAAAAGGGCAGTAAGCGCACTGACGCGCGCAGGCAAATACTTAGACAGCCCTGCGTGACGTCAGAAAGTCTATATCTTGACTGTGCTTACGCTTCAGGACCTCTTTGCCTCTTTCACCTCACCAGCTTCGTGTGGTTACTGAGTCACTCCCTTTTGCCTTTGCAAATATTCTTTAAAACAACAGCTTTTTTGAAAGCCCACAACAAAAGCTTTTTTCAAAGCTCTGGAACCATCTTGCTCAAAGTACTCACGTCGGTCCCTACCTGGTGACTCGAGCCTATCTGCTTTATCTGCCTCGGGATGGAACACGTCACTCTGGCGTTCACTCAGCCCGAGCTCTGCTCTGCCTGTGATCGGCTGTCTCCCGCGGCTATTGCAAACAGGGCCGCCTCCTCCATGGGAACAACCAGCGATCCAGGGGCGGTTTCTTCCCCCGCTGACGCTGGCCCTCTCCCTCCCCGCCATTTCTCTGAGCGTCCCCTGGCGTCTTCGCACCTGGTTGCGTTGCCTGGTATTTCTTCGGCGGCAACACGGCCTACCACTAGCTATCTAGCTGCTAGGCAGCTACCTGCTAGCCAGCTAGCCTCGGCCCAGCTTGCTAGCCCTTCAGCTAGCTCAATCGGGGCCGCCTTTTCCCATGCGGCTGTTTCTCCGCACCACTCCAAGGAAGCGGATGACCCCAACCAGCCATATGGTGGTACCACCGACGCGCCCAAGACCGGCATGGCATTGGGTGGGTGATTATTTGTATAGATATTAATCTAAAATCTATAGGAACAACAAAACATTATAACCAGGACTACATCTCTTAATCAAACTTACCTTCATTTTTGAACGTGGCCTCAGCAGTATCTATTCCCTCCACGCCTTCCACCTGCTCAGCAACCAGCGTTTGCTGCACAATCTCTTCAATGGTTGTTAATTCTCTAACATCTTGGAGACCTGCGCCCGTTTTTTCTGGCCTGTGCCCTGTTATATGCAACCTTCTCTTTTGTACGCCTTTTAATGTCCTGCCACCTCTTTTTCACCTCCTCAACCTCTCTGTGGACCGAGGATATTGCATTTATTTTTTTTTTGTAATTTCGGCCCAGATTGTATGTTTTTGTGTAGTTGTGGAAATCCGACCTTGAATTATGTTTAAATTAGCCATGACCTCGTAAACAAGGAGGTCGATTTCATTATCGCTAAATCTTTGCTTTCGCTGTCTGGTCTGACTTGTTAGCTGATCCATTATAGCAAGAAAGAGGTAAACTCCATTGCGCTTTTTAAACGCTCGCAATTTACGGCAGGGGGCTGATCGGCGCTGATTACCCGATGCATTTCAGGTTTATTAAATCGGACGTATGTTGCGGGGTCATAGCGTGCGCTTTCTGCGGCTTAGCCATTAAGTTTGCAAATCTACGTACATCTGGCCCTCTGTCTTGTAAGGTTGATGCATTCTGTCGCTCCAACTGCAGTCATATCAGCCAGTTGTGGTGTGTTCTTCTCATTCCCAGAAACGGCTCCTGCTATTGTAGTCCTTTCATGAGACATTCTTTAACGAAAACGAGTCAATTTTTGATTCCAGGATGGCAATCCTCTGTGCCAGCTGTTCTAGTTCAGTCGATTTTGTGCTGACTCTTTGCATTTTTCACCTATCTAATTTAATCTAATCTAATTGTTTCAACCATCTAATTTAAACTAATGAACTTACTTTAAAAACTAGCAAATTAAACTAAAGAATTAGAAATAGTGGAAATAAATCAAGGACAGAAGGCCAACCAGGAGCAAAGCAAAAAGTGTCTCACACACACACACACACACACACACACACATACATTACACACACACACACCTTCATTTCCATCCATGTCAGTTTGACCATGACCCATGCACAGAGTGCAAGCATAATGGCACCTGGGCATTTAGCCTAACTATGGTCCTCTCACGCCTTGACTACTGCAATGCCCTTCTGGCAGGACTTCCTGCCTGTGCCGTCAAGCCACTTCAGATGATCCAAAATGCTGCGGCGCGTCTCATCTTCAATCAGCCGAAGAGGACGCATGTCACCCCTCTGCTAATCGAGCTCCACTGGTTGCCTCTGGCGGCTCGCATCAAATTCAAATCACTGATGCTGACTTACAAAGTGCTTAGAGGATCTGCCCCTTTTTATCTAAGCGCTCTCATAAAAGCTCAGGCTACCCCCCGACAACTCCGGTCCTCCAATGACTGTCGACTGGCAGTCCCAGCACCTCGCCCAAGGCAATCCAGACTCTTCTCATGTGTCGTCCCACGCTGGTGGAATGACCTACCAAAAACAATCAGAACAGGGCCATCTCTGGAGGCCTTCAAAAAGCTCTTAAAGACCCAGCTATTCAGAGAACATCTTCTATCCTAGCACTAAAATGAACTGAAGCACTATCCCCTAGCACTATGCTCCTTAAGGTTTCTGCTATGTAGCTTGATTGTTATCCTCGTTTTGTAAGTCGCTTTGGATAAAAGCGTCTGCTAAATGCATAAATGTAAATGTAGCCTGCTGAGGAGCTAATGAAGCAGTTAGCAGCAATGGAGGCATGATGGAGTCACTCATTACAAGGTGGCCAGAGCCAGAGAAAGGCTGTCGTACAACTCATCTACTCTGATCTTTTTTCTTTCCCTG
>JAGFZM010001847.1:276491-301569 GCA_017657215.1 Limnothrissa miodon | reverse complement strand
TATATATATATATATATATATATATATATGTATATATATCCATATATATATTTACCTATTTTTACCTCTTAAATGTACATTTTTGACAATAGGATTACCAAAAAGCGTCCTCACAAACTTACCCCAACTCATGTCCTAGACAACAAAACTGAAAGAGAGCTGGTGTTTATTCTTGTCTTCCTTTTCATTTCTCAGAATGCACTTAATAAACACAAACAGCAGGGTTATGGTTGAAAGTACTCCAGCTCTAAGCACCTAATTATGAACTTACGCTAACTGATGTCCTAGAAAACAAAACTGAAAGAGAGCTTTAGTTTAAGCATGAGCTAGAGTCTACTCGTGTGTTCCTTTTCATTTCTCACAAGCACTTCATAAACAAACAGCAGCGAAAATGCCTGAAAGTACTCCTACTTTTTACATTTTAAATCAAGGGCGTAGGTTTGGTCTCAGCTTTGGTAGGGACAATACCCCCCCCCCCCAAAAAAAAAAAAACCTTCCTCACAGACAAATTATTCAATAATTGAATCTGTATTATGTTGTATCAGTAATTGTGACAAGACTAAATTATGTATTTGACTCCGCTTGACAGTCAGTTAGCTTTAACTTTTAATAATAGTCTACAGACTAGGCTACTGTTAACTGCAGACTATAGACTACACTAATAACACCAATTAGCTTAAGCCCACAAATTTATATCGGAGATGGTTAACATAATATTCGTCACCTACCTGATTGAACATCATCATCTCTCAGGGTTGGTTAAGCATGTAAGCTGCAACACCTCACAGTAGGAAGGGCTGTACACCTACTCTCTGGGTGCTAAAACAGTAGATCTTTTTTTCTATTTGCGTGTCACTGTAGGCTAACAACAACAACATAGCATAGTCCTCATAGAGCCTATAGCTTAAAGCCAAGCTATAAGCTATCACAAGCTCTCTACAGTAGGCCTATACATTCCATATATTGTATATGGCTTAACTATAATTTCTTACCCTTAGTAAGTAAAACTCCAATGATTTTTTACTACCTCTCAACCCTGCAGGATCTTTAAACTACCCATACTCTCAGTGGACACTTTTTATTTATGGTTATTTCAACAGCCAATCATTTCTGCAGCAATTCCACAACAGAAATCTGTGCGACTAACACAAATCTGTTCTCTGTGGACAGGTCGTGAACATGAGAATGGTAATAATCCCCACGTCTAACACTGCTGTAAGACTCCTGTCAGCCTGTTCTGTGCCTTTGAGATTGCCTCCTGTCTGCTAATAAAACAGGTTGGTCTCTCGAGAGTCATTACAAGTCACACAGTACCAATTAGAGTCTGCTGAGCGACATACATGCCACTTGATGCTCTGGACCACCATCTCTCTCTCTCTCTCTCTTTCTGACACACACATACAAAAAGACACACATTCGAATACCATTTTGCTCGTCAGCAGTTCTATGGTGCGAGGTGCAGCTAAAGCACACAACATCAAAACTAGTTAGAGGTGAGAAGAGTTGAAGAAGGAGATGGCAGAATGCCTGTCAATGATGATACGTGTTGAAGGGTACACTTGAGGCCATTGGAGATTCCATACTACTAGAGACATAAAAGCACACAATAACAGATCAGCAGGTAGAAAATGTCTGGCGGATGGAAGGACCACTTAAGACACTTTCATTTTCCAGAAATTCATATTCCCAGAAAATAACGCTATAGGTCAGTGTTCATGTTGATGAGAAATACAGTGTTTAGTTATTTTGAAAATACATGTCTGTACATGGTTGCACATGCAATATAACGTTACGGATACTAACGTATCCTCGGTTCTCTGAGTGAGAAGCCGAAACGTACGAGTGGATGATGCCTATCATCTCCTGCTTTTCTGAAGTCATTTTAAACCAACCCTTTGAAAAAAGGGCAGTAAGCGCACTGACGCGCGCAGGCAACTACTTAGACAGCCCTGCGTGACGTCAGAAAGTCTATATATTGACTGCGCTTACGCTTCAGGTCCTCTTTGCCAAGCTCACCAGCGTCGGCGATTGAGACCCGAAGCGTACGTTTCGGCTTCTCACTCAGAGAACCGAGGATACGTTAGTATCCGTAACGTTCTCTTTCGTTTCGAAGCCGAAACGTACGAGTGGATCACTACAACCAAGCCTCAAGAGCCCTACACCAAGGAGCCCGAGGTGGGAGGATCCATGGGACCACCGCCGGGCCCAGAAAGAACACTCTCTGCTACACCCGGCCTGGTGACGTCCAATGCGTAAAAACGCGCAAAGGTGTTGCCTGAGGCCCACGAAGCGCTCAAGCAGATATCCTTCATGGGGACGCCTTTCCAGAAGGCCCAAGAAGCCGCCACTCCACGGGTGGAGTGCGCCCTGACATGAACAGGCGGAGGAACACCCGCCGCCTCATATGCCAGACTTATGGCTTCCGTAAGCCAATGCGACATGCGCTGGGTAGACAAGGCCTGACCCTTGGCACGCTCGCCATGGCAGACGAACAACTGGTTCTTCTTCCTGATGCTCTGCGTACGCGTCAAGTAGGCACGAAGCGCTCTGACTGGGCACAGAGTAACGGGCACAGAACTGCCCGTCTCAGGAAGGGCTGCGAGCTCAATGACCCTTGAACGAGGGTCAGTGGACAGCACTTTCGGGCGAGAAAAGGGATTTGGCCGCAGCGTGACCCGCGCGTCACCCTGCGTGAACTCAAGACAGTCAGGACTGACTGACAAGGCAGTCAGATCGCTGACACGCTTCACCGAGACCAGAGCGAGCAGAAGCGCAGTCTTAAGGGAAAGCATCTTTAGGCTGGCACTCGACAGAGGGTCAAAGGGCGTAAGGGCCAGTCCACGTAGGACAGTGGCCAGGTCCCAAGTAGGGACAGAAGGGGAGAAAGAGGGGCGGAGCCGCCTGACGCCCTTCATGAAGCGCGACGCAAGGGGGTGAGCGCCTGGGGAAACGCCAGCATAGCCAACATGGCATGCTGAGATAGCTGCGAGGTACACCTTCAAAGTAGAGGGTGTACGACCCTGATCAAACAGGTGCTGCAGAAAGGCAAGCACCTCGCCAATAGGGCAGACTAGAGGATCACAGCCTCTGTCTCTGCACCACGTGCTGAAAACACGCCACTTCAGTGTATACAACGACCTAGTGGACGTAGCTCTAGCAGCCTGGACAGTCTCTATCACTGCGTCTGACAGGCCGCTCTCTAGGAGACGCGCCCGTTCAGGGGCCAAGCCGTCAGTCTCCACGCTTCCAGCTTGGGGTGCCACAGCGACCCGTGAGCCTGCGATAGGAGGTCTCTCCTCAGAGGGAGAGTCCACGGCTGGCCGTCTAACAGTGAGACCAGATCGGAGAACCAGCTCTGAGATGGCCAATTGGGGGCGATCAGAATCACCCTGTGCGCCCCCGCTCTGATCCTGGCCAACACCTGACGCATCAGAGGAAGGGGGGGAAAGGCGTAGAGCAGACCGCGCGGCCACGGGTGTGCCAGCGCGTCTGACCCTAGCGGCGCATCTCGTTCCAGCGAAAACCAAGCTGGGCAATGAGCGTTCTCTCTCGAGGCGAAAAGATCGACTCGTGCCCGCCCGAAGCGTTGATAATCTCACATTGATAATCTCCTGGAGGCTGTGCCCCACAACCCCCTGGCGGGGCGACCGCAGCAAACGGCGCCCCAGCCTGTTTTGGATGCATCGGTGGTCACCGTCATGCGTCTGGCTATAGCACCCAAGGCGCCGCCTCTGGTGAAGGAGGACGGCCTGCGCCAATGCGCGAGGGCCAGCCACATGCGTCTGGATACTAAGATCCGACGGGCGGGGTTCGACCTGGAGGATACACCTAGTTCCGCTAAGGCGAGCTGCAGCGGGCGTAAGTGTAAGAGGCCGAGTGGGACAGCGCCGCCTGCGGCGCATAGGAGGCCCGTCAGTCTGAGACACAGCCTGGCCAAAACGCAGGCACCGAGTCTGAAGTGGCGTAGACACGCCCTGACGTCCTGAAGCCTCTTCGGTGTGAGCGTCGCTCTCATCAGTTCAGCCTCACGCCCAAGAACTCGACCTCCTGGGAGGGAGAGAGCATGCACTTGCTTAGGTTCACTAGGAAACCCAGACTGTGCAGGTGACGCAAGACCACGTGGGTCTGTGACGTTAGGAGCTGTCTGGAACCAGCCAGCAGCATCCAGTCGTCCAAGTAATTGAGGAGTCTGATCCCCTGAGCGCGTAGAGGAGCGATCGCCGCCTCCACGCACTTGGTGAAGCACCGAGGTGCTAGAGATAGACCGAAGGGGAGGGCTGCGTACTCGTACTCGCTGCCCTCGAAGGCGAAGCGTAGAAAACGCCTGTGCCTCGGGACTATGCCTATGTGAAAATAGGCGTCCTGAAGGTCTATGGTGACCATGTAGTCCCCCTGGCGGACTGACTCCGCCACCATTCGCCCCGTGAGCATGCGAAACGTGAGAGGTTTGAGCGAAGCATTGAGCGCTCTGAGGTCTAGGATAGGGCGAAAAGCGCCCGACTTCTTGGGCACCAGGAAGTACGTACTGTAGTGACCTGCGCACGGCAGCGTCGGATCTACGCGCTGAATAGCGCCCTTTCTCAGGGTTTTCAAAGCTCTTGTCTGAGAGCAGGGGCCCTGGAGGGGGGCACCACTGACTCCATGACACCTCTGTAGGGCGGGGGTGGCCACCTGAACTGCAGTTGATAGCCTTTCAACACTGTTGATAGTACCCAACGCAACGTTGTGCACATCGCCCAATGCTGCCGGAGCAGAGCGGCGGCATGAGGAGGCAGCAAGGACAAACGAAGTGCTATGCTGCCTCCGAGTGGCACTAGGGAGGCCGAGGTCAAAGACTGAGGCTGTCCGCGAAGCTGAAGAGCGTCCGACTGACAGACCAGAGACCCGACAGAGTGCGGGGGCTGATGGCCGGTTAGCCGTGTGTGAGACCGTAGGGCGCTCACGCGTGACTGAGAGGCCGTGCGCATTACTCGCGACGCCCGTTGGGGTGGCCGACTCAGCGTGCACGTCAGCGAAATCCGATGTCGGTGAACCGTGCGCTTCACCTGCGACACCCCGTAGGGCGGCCGACCTGGAGCGCGCGTCAGCGACGTTGATGGTCGATGAGCCGCGCACTGCACCTGCGACGCCCCGTGGAGCGGCCGACTCGGAGTGCGTGTTGGCGACGACCTCGAAGAGGGAGGAGAAGCTACCCGTCTGGCCAAGGGCAGACGTGTCAGACTGAGCAGACAGTTCTGCGCGTATCTGGGCGATGAATCGACCGACAGAAGCGGCGAGAGAGGATGGGGGGGACTTCTCGATCGTGAACGACTCCAAAGCGTCGCATGTCCACTGCTCAGAGGCGAAGGGGACAGCGAACGCGGACAGAAGCGGCGAGAGAGGACGGGGGGGACTTCTCGATCGTGAACGACTCCGAAGCGTCGCATGTCCACTGCTCAGAGGCGAAGGGGACAGCGAACGCGGAGGTCGCGACACTAGCAGAGGCCTCGGAGCCACTTGGGCGCCGTAGAGGCGTGTTATCACGCGAGGCGCATAGCGCGGAGCGTGTGTCAAGACGCGGGGCGCAGAGCGCGGGGCGTGTGTCAGCTGAACATGCGCTGGAGACCGCACCGGCGCCCCAGTGCGCGATAGCGCTGACAGAACAGAGAGTGTCCTCCGGCCTGGGCCGGGGCTCATTTGGAAACATTGCCCCAGAGGGGCGGCAGCGTGTGTGCGGAGTGCTTGTGAACAAGGCAAACTCAGCGCCCCGTAAGGGGGTGAGATCAGAGAGGACCGCCGAAGCGGGGGGGAACGCTCCGAGCTGGGGACTGCAGAGCGAGGACCCGGGCCCTTGAGAGCACACAGAGGCGTAGCAGTCAATGGATGGCGATCGCATGACATGCTCTGCCGCGCACACGCGATCACATCAGGATCGCTGTGGCCTTTTACGCCGCTCCCGGCTAGCCGGACGGTTGGCGGGAGCTAGGCGCCCGCGAGAGCGGGAGCGCTGCCAAGTGGGTTGCGACCCATCAGCCGGCTGTGGCGCGGCTTTGGGCGCCTCCGCCTTCTTCCGCTGTTGCGTCCGTTGAGGCGTACGAGCACGCGTCTGAGGAGCAGCGGGAGTGGTCGAGTGAGGCGGAGCACGCTTAGGAAGCACGGGTTGCAGGGCCTGAGCCGCCGACTTCGTCTTTTCTAAGCGATCGCGCTGTACTTCCAGCGCCTGGCCAAACAGAGCATCGGCGGAGATGGGAGCATTCAAGAGATGCTTCTTCTCCTTCTCCGGCATGGAGAAGAGGTTCAGCCAGAGATGCCTGTCAAGGACGATCAAAGAGCCAAGGGAGCGCCCGTCGGCTTTAATGGCCGCCCGGATGGCCAGTGAAGTGAGGGCGGTGATTCTGCGGAGCTGGTGGACGGTTAGTTCCGAGTGCTCCGCAGCTAGATCTGCCACCAATTCCTCCGCCAAAGAGGAGAGGAGAAAGGCGGTGTTCATCGCCCTTATCGCCTGGCCTGTACAGATAAAGGCTTTCGAGGCGAGCTTCTCCGTGCGTTGACACGGCTTGGAGGGGAGCTCGGGAGGCGATGTCCAGGTGGTGGCAGAGGCTGGTGCAAGACAGCCAGCGACCGCATCCTCAACGCGAGGAAGCTGTAAGAGGCCAATGGCGCCCGCACTGTCCATCGCGTAAAACGCCGCGTGTCCCTGGATAGGGGCAATGGCGGCGTAGGGAGCCTCCCAGGAGCCCTGCGCGTCAGCCACAACCGTGGGGTGAGCAGGGAGGGGGAGAGCGTCCGGAGAGGGAAGCGCGCCGGAAAAGGGGTCGAAACGCCCTTCCGAATAGCGCTGAGGCGGAGGCAGGCCTAGCCTGTTAGCCGCCTGTGTAGCCAACAAAGCTAGCTCAGAAGCTAACTGGGCGGCGTGGGTCTTCACTATCGGTGGCACGTCCTCGACCGTAGCGCCTTTAGTGGAGAGGAAGGAAGACAGCTCCTCTTCATCCACGGCCTCGATAATTGGTTCGTCATCGTAGTCGCTCTGAGGTGGCGTGGTAGCCGCGCGGTCAAAGGCAGCGCCGACGGAGCTAGTAGGGCTAGCGTGGTGGGCCGCGGTTAGCTGGCTAGCTGGTAGCAAGCTAGCCTCTGAAAAGCTAACCGACGGTCGAGTAGCCACTGAAGACCGATCGATGAGCCCAACCGGGTGCGGGGACGCCGGGGAAACATCGATAGCCTGGTGGGTAACAATACCCCTGGCGCCAGCGGGGGAAGAGCCCGCCCCTGTAACACCAGTGGAACCCACGAAGAATGCCGCTCTGTTGGCGATAGCCGTAGGGGAGAGGCGTTCGCAAGCCGAGCAAAGATCTGGCCGCGAAAAGGCGAGCATAGCATGCTCGCTCCCCATACAGATGAAACAGATGGCATGGCGGTCGGAGATCGCCATCGGACGGTCACAATCGGTGCAACGACGAGTAGCCATCTTGCGTCTCGTGGTACCAGAAGTCAGGGACCGGCGTGAGCAAGATGGAATCCCTCGGAGAGCTTTGAAAAAAGTTGTTGAGTTGGGCTTTCAAAAAAGCCGTTGGTTTTTTGAAATATTTGCAAAGGCAAACGAAGACGACTCAGAACACACGCAGTAAGCGAGGTGAAAGAGGCAAAGAGGACCTGAAGTGTAAGCGCAGTCAATATATAGACTTTCTGACGTCACGCAGGGCTGTCTAAGTAGTTGCCTGCGCGCGTCAGTGCGCTTACGGCCCTTTTTTCAAAGGGTTGGTTTAAAATGACTTCAGAAAAGCAGGAGATGATAGGCATCATCCACTCGTACGTTTCGGCTTCGAAACGAAAGAGAACTCACATTCTCTGAAGTCTGATGGAGACTGTTCTAACTCATCTCCTCACTGATTTTCCATGCCATTACCACCCTGCCTTCTACTGCCTGAGCCTGCACCTCTTGCCTCCTGGGACCTTTTTCCAACATGATCCGGCAGCACTCCCACTCCACGGTCCATGTCACTGCCTCCCTGCTGAGGGTCACCCCTGCCTTCCACTGCCTGATCCTGCATCTCTGGCTTCCTGGGCGGACTGCCTTCAGCTTCACAGATGACCCTGACATGATTGATACAGCCTCCAACTGGCCCCTGGCTTGACTGCGCCTAATGACATGGGACTATATCCTGGGATTCTAATGGGACTCCTTTATTACTTTATTTATACCACAATTTTCTTATAATGTGTACCTAATGGAATAATAGTGGACTAATCACCATCTGAGAGACTGAAAGCCTGTCCTTGGCAGTTGGGCTAGCCCCTCGAGCCGTCGGAACTGCCAAGGTTTCTTCCTTTACCATAACAAGTAAAAACAAAAAACGCTGCTAGGGAGTTTTTCCTTGCCCCTGTTGCTCATTGGGCCTCTTGTGTTAAGCGCTTTGTGACATGCCTTTTGTAAAAATGCGCTATATTAATAAAATTGAATTGAATTAAATTGAATGTTTATCCCATCATATCCAAACATATTTTGGATGTAGGTTTTTCACATGACTGCGACAATACAGTAAGACATTATCTTGTAATAATAATATTGCACAGGTCTACATGCTAACCTTAGTTAGTTATCTTACATGCAAGGGACCAGCTGTCTCATTTGATCAGATTTCAGCTATATGTATGGTCTTCTGATGGAGATCAACAAACTCTTTAAAAAGCTGAAACGTCAAGGTTCAACACCAGCAAAAAAACATGCTGTTCCCAAGTCATGTCATCTTATTTTCAACTGTGAATTATTAATTGTTGTTCGATAATTCGTTTTCAATGACATCCGCTAGATCTAAAGATTAGTTTAGCTTATATTTTGATCAGCATTATTTATTTAATTAAAGCCACCCAAAAAAGGGGTATTTATTTCCTTGCTAATTTTTTGAGGAACATCCAACGTTCTGGCCCAGCTGGATGTTTTTCTGGCTTTCTCTTTTCTTTAGAGCTTTGATCTGCAGACAAAATTAGTGGCTTACTGCTGCTTGCTTTCCAATTATTCATTTCTCACCCCTTCCCCTCCTTCTCTCTCTCTCTCTTTCTGTCTCTTTCTTTCTATCTATTTCTCTCTACCCTCTTTTGGGTTCTTTTCCTTCTTTTCTTCTTTTGCTTTTTCATTTTCTCTTTTTTCTCTCACCCAATTATTCATTTATCACTCCCCATCTCTACATTTCTCACACTGTGTCTATCGATCCCTTCTTGCCCCCCCCCCCTCCCTCTCTCTCCCTTTCATGTCCTCTCTCTATTCATTTGGCCCTTCTGATTCACCTCACAGGAGATGGGTTCAGACCCAGGGAGGCTAGTGTGGCTGTGCATGTGAATTGCTGTTTGTCTCTGTCGTAACACAGCAGTTAGTGTGAGCTGAGGGTTGTGTGTGTGTGTGTGAGAGAGAGAGAGAGAGACAGAGGGACAGATTGAAAGCTGTGATGGAGAGATACAAAAAAGGAGACAAAAGGAAAGGGAAAGAAGGACAGTGGTTGAAAGAGAGAAAGTATCTATAAGACTAAACCTCCATATTCTTCATTCTGTACTCCTGGTTACTTGCTAGGATGTGTGTGTGTGTGTGTGTGTGTGTGTGTGTGTGTGTCCCTCAAGACAGTGTTTTCTGTTTGCAATGGAGGTGTGACCCAGACTCCTCTACCTTAATTAAATCACCAGCATCGATGCCTGTTGGCTGCTGCACAGGAGTGCAGCTTCTGCACGTGTCCTCCTCTCTCTCTCTCTCTCTCCCTCTCCCTGTTTCTCTCTCACTCTGTGTGTTTATACCCTTATGTTTTCGTACCCTTCACTCCTACAGGTAGGCTATGTTTCAAGTGAGGGAAATGATGAAAATCATAGCTTATGTTTTGCTATGCTTGCAAATATGACTTGATGAGAAAATTGAGGGGTGTTCAGGCTCCCATTACACCCTCTATTAAGTGCTTTCCAAATACGATATCAAAGGTACCTTCCTGTGTAGTCCCAGAATTGGCGACGCTAGACAGAATTCAGTGTAAGGGGATAGCAGTCTTTTTGTGAAGATAATCATAGATTCTTCTTTTTCTTCTTTTTTTTGCTGCTCATAGAGAATTGGGAGATGAGCTCAAAGTATAGGCTTAGAGGGAGAAAATGCCAGGGTGATGATTAGGCAACACATGGAGTCTGACAAAGTCAGATAGCTGTTTATCTCTCCACCTTTGCCGTTTACATGTCGGATCTTTTCATTTGGCTTTCCCTTTGGTTTCTATCATGCCAGCCCAGGCAGGAATGTCACAGAGTGGGATTACGGGCCTATTATCTGAATAAATGTCATTAAATTAAAATCCCACACAACATCCCGTCACTATAAGGCCGCATCACAGGTTTAGGCAACTGGCTAGCTCTGGCTCTGAGGTGTATTTGTGTCCACAGGGAAAAAAAATAAAACACTATTTGGAAGTAGGGTTTAGCATTTTAGGTACATTTGATTGTTAATATGTATGATTTGATTGTTGATATATAAGGTTTTATAAAATTTAAATGAATAATTGCATAACCAGACCTATGACTGGTCAGAGGACAAAAATACTGTAGGAGAAGGGTGGCCTCCACAGTTTTGCCATCTCCGCCCAGCCCTGTCTGAATTTGTGGCGGATCAGTTGCCTATGCACATCTGAGATGGTTGCCCCTCACAAAGCTGTCTGCAAAGGTCAAGCTAATTTCTGAGAATCAAAGTCAGAGCAGGGCAAATGCCTGAGCCCTCCGCTCTGTGTCTGCCGGGAGTTCAGAAAGACAAGGCAGCAATTAAAGTACTAATCAAGTTGTTTCAGGGAAACATCGCCGGCTGAGCTCATTAGCTAAACATGTCAACAGAAAAAAGAAGACATGTGGACTTGTTGCCAAGAGAGCAGTAGTTTCTTATGACTGTGATGCCTTTGCTTGTGATGGTGCTGCTTAGAAGGAACGAATGAATGAATGGTGTTACCTAACAATTTGCATGGGCCCACTTCAAATTGACCTCCCTAATGTAGGAGAAATCACAAGCTAAGAGCAAGTGGCAACAGGGCCAGACAGAAAAGTGTGTGAAAATTGCTGGGCATCAGACAGTGACCACATAGTAATTGGGACTGCAATTTAACTGTGGAATTAAAACTGTTGAGTTTTTTAATTGGGGGAAAACTAGTAGTAATGTTCCAGTGAGTCTGTTCAGTTTGCTTAATTTGCTTCTGAACATTTTTCTCCATATTCATGCGGCCTTGGCCAAGCCACGTAAATGATTCTACAGTGAAAGTGATGCAAGTTAAAGTCAGTTATCTGCAGGCAGGGAAATTGGTCTAGAGTGTAATCAACAGCTACACTACTGCTAATACAGAGAGGGTTGAGGGAGGTTTATTTTCAGAGCAGAACGTCTAGCAAGACTTTGTGTGCTGAACTATAACTTTTGCCCAGCTGTTACATGATGACATTATGTTCCCTCGTTATAATCCAATCAATTTCCTTATGAGAGGCTCAGGATTATTCTCCCCTCCTGTTTCTCTTTGGCGACTCAATATGAACCCTACGGCTCTCTCAGCATGTGTGTTCAATGCCTCATCCTCCATGTCTGGGTTCCACTAAATGAAAACCCACAGGAAAAGTAACAGATGACTCATGGCATGCCAAAGCTTTGTGCCACACTAAGACACAGTCTTACCCAAAATCACTCTGCATTGCAACTGCTGTATAATATGGCTGTTTTTCAATGACGGAAATGCTTTCCTGGATCGACTTTCATGCTTTGGTTGCTAAGAGTTGGTTGCTAAAAATGCTGTCATCGATTGTAGCATTTGAGATTAATGCATTCAGTTGCTGGTACAATCTGCCAACTTGTGTACATTCACAAGGGATTGTCAGTGTTTCCTTAATGTCGAGGAAGAAAAGAGCACTCTGCCCTGGTAGAAAGTTGGAGGTTTGCAGATTTTGATTCGTTCGATGAAGTAGCAAGCAGCCATTAAGATTGGTCAGGACTCATTCAACAGCCACCATCTTATGTTGCACACATTATCTGTCAGAGCTTTATTCTTGCAGTCACCAGTAAGCTACTTCCACCACATACATACTGCACAAAACTTACTACTACGGGAATTCCCTCCCACCCCAACATACAGTAAACTGCCATTACATTAGAGTTCAGGTCGCCCACTCCTTAACTCCCTCTTCCTACATGACCACTGGCAGTTGGGTTGGCCCATTGTGTTGTGAATCTTCTTTAATAGAGAGTTTTTCTTTGCAGCTGTTGCTCTTCGGTTCTCCTTGTAAGAAAAGTGTTTCTGGAGCCCCCTCATACAGGTACAGTAGCTGTTGCCTTTCTTCCAAGCATGCATGATCTTTATATAGCCACTCCCCACCCCCTTGCAGCCCTCAGACAACCCCCAACACACAAACACAGACTTTGTCTTGCTAGTTTCTATACCCCCCTATACATTTTCACTGCATTTTTATACACATTGAATCCTTGCCAATAACTGGGGTCTCAAACAGTAGCAGAAAAAAGCCTGGTTGATGTCTGTGTCTCTACCCTCATCCACAGTGAAAGTACTTCTGTCTGTGTTACTCCATTTCATAAGCCTCTCTCTGCCCTTAGGGGAAGTGTAGAGGAAATTGTGGTCAGAGTAAAGTGCCATGATGTATTAGTGACCAATGCTAGCACCTGTGAATCTTGACTCTTGACCAGTTGGCTCTCTCTTGAAAGAAGCAATATGTGAGGGTTGCTCCACACAGTTTGCACCAGCAAAACTTGGATGGTGTCCATAATAGCTTCTTTCTGACAGGGCACAGGGGGGAGCTTACCGTCGCAAAGCCGTACATCCACATATGACTCAACAGCCCATCACTCACACTGAATCTATGAGCCATCTTGCAAGACGTGCTTTTTGGTGTATCAGTAGTACAGTACAGTCAGGCTTTACCACAGTGCTGAACGTGACTTGAAGGTTCTGTGTGGAGCCTCTTTCTCTCCAGCAGCTCTGGCATCGCTCTTCCGACAGCAGCTCTGGCATCGCTGCAAGCCTATCCCAAGCCCAGCCTTCCCTGCAGAGGCAGGACTCTCTTTACCGCACACGGGGGAGCTTATGTAGTTAGACTCAGACTCACCTGTCCCTGAAGGGGAGACACAGATGAATTGTGGGAAAGAGGCGCCACTATTGTGACGCTATGCGGAGTGGTCATTTTCTTTCTATTCTCACACCCACTCTCCCCCCGGGCGCAGGTGCTGCGTAGGGGATATTACTCATGTCTGGCTGCTCGGCTGGGAAGGCGGGCGGGGAGTGGAGAGCCAAGAGCTGAGCTGAGAGAAGAGGAAGAGAGAGTGTTGGGAAGATGGAGCGTAGGCCTCTGGCAGAGGAGAACAGGGAGGAGGAGAGGTGAAGAGGGGAAAACTCAGGAGTGTGTGTGTGTGTGTGTGTGTGTGTGGTCTGTATAGATACAAAAAGTCTTCCAGTGGCAGTAGTGTGAAAGCTGCCTAATCCCCCAACCACCAGTTACAAGACATCAACATTTCAGATGAATCTTACATGAAGGGTGTTTGGCATAAGATGTAGACTTGTAGGGGAGTGCATTCAGGTGAGGACTGTGTGGGCAAACACGCCTTCATAGTGATGGCTTCTTCAGGGACTTCTAAATCCTCAAACGTCCAGCAACTCCAAGGTGAAGAAGCAGACAACAGACAAGAGAGTAGGGGGGAGGCAAATCCAGAAGTTAAAACAGAGGTCACGAAAAAAGGAGAAAAGTTAAAAAAAAAAAATGTTTCATGATATTTCCTACACAACTTTGCTTTTAAGCAGAGCCAGTGACCTCGAAACCCCTGTCACTCTCTGCAAACTTACTTCGAATTTATTGATAGGTGGATGGGTAGTGAAGCATTTTAAGGCCTTGTGCACATGTAACTGGGTATTAATGAAAACAAAATTTTTCCTTCTGTGTATTTAAAGCTAGTCCTCAAAAAGAGCCAGGGAAAAAGCTATGTTCATATATATACCCGGTTATGTGTCTACAATCAAAATATTAGCCGTTGGGTACATTTGAAAGCTATTTGAAAGTTATTTGGTTTTACACATGTAGCTCACACCAATGACATGTGGTCATGTTAATTTGTTTGTAAATCTAGCACTACTAAGTTATTATATAATTATAGGTGTTGCATGACTAACATGATAATAAACCAGTTTCATTCAGCTTTCTCTGTAAGTGCATCATTGTCACCTTGCAATTTTCACTGTGCAGAGGTTACAGAAGGAACCAGGAGAGCCCTCATTCACCCCAATAATCCTTTCTGTCAATGTTTTTCCTCCAGTCCTGTTAGCATCCCTGACTTTTCTGCCTAAACCCTAAATAAAATAAGCATTATAAATATAGAGACATATTATGCCACATTATGTCAATGTAGATAGACGTTTACAGGGATTTTTGTGAGGAGTATTCCAATACCAGTTAGTGCTTGTGACATTGCTACATTCATATGTTTTGTGTGTTTTCCTGTTTTAACTCCTCCACATCGCTCCTGCTGTTTGCTCTTCAGTGAGAGCGCAGGCAGCTTTAGTACCTTCACAAGCAATCCTTGAAGTCCTTGAAGATCAAAGAAAATGTGATACGTGTGTACCGACAGACAAACAAGCTAGCCCAAAACAAACATGCCGTCTCACAGAGGACTCACAAAATCTTGGCAAGGACAGTGACGGATAAGTGGGCAAAGGCATGTGTGTGCACACGCATGCATACACACTGACAAACACACACACACACACACACACACACACATAAAGACGCAAACTCACACTAAGAATGCACTAAAATACATTTTCACATACACATACACATGCAATTCTATATCCAAACCAACTTCCTCAGGCACACATAAACACACACACACACACACACTTGCATGTTCTCATTAACTGAAAAAAGTAATGTCTGTGTAAGAAGACAGCAGAGAGAAATTAAGTCACAGCAGAGGGAATCTATCGCTAATCATACACATTCAGTGCTTTGTTTGTTTTCTCTGCCTTTTTGTCCATTCATTGTAATTATTTTCACCCATGCAGGTTTGAAAAAAACAATAAGACAATAAGAGGATGGTGTATAATTACAACAACAGCTTATTTTATCCTGATGAATATTTTATAGGCTCAGTTTTTTCATCGAAGCACACGAGGATGGCAGATTTAGCATTGCACTTGCAGAAATAATGCCTCCTTTGAGGTATTTGTGCTAAACATAGGTGTGCGCAGTGCTCAGGAATCCATTACGTAAACACACAACGGCAAGAGCAAGTCAGCGCCCGGGGAGGGCATGCATGCTCAACTTTGGTGTTTTTCTTCCTCCCTCTATTCCAAAAACACTTCACTAGCCTCCGCTAACAAGTCCGCACGGACGAGAGAAGCACTTAATGCTTCCCGGGCCGGGGGCAGTGGTTGGGCTTTAGCATGTTAAACAGACGAGGAGTCAGAGGTGACAGACCGTCTTTGATGTGGGAGCTGACTAGCCAGAGGGGGCAGGGGGGCAGTCTGATCAGACAATGCACATGATATCTTTGAAAACAGCCCATGGTTCTGTTTTTTTTGTTTTGTTTTTTTTTTTAAACTCAGGATGTCTGCTTGTTCCACTTTAGTGTAAATAACAGTAATAACTATGTTATAACCAAATTACATCCACTGTGCTAACTGTCATATATATTGCTGAAATTACATTACAATTAAATTCGGAAACTATTTCACATACATTTTTGCAAAACACAGAGAAGAACAAAATGCATTCATGTACAGTAAATTTTATGTTTTTTTTTTTTCACTTGGAAACTCTGGAAGTCACAAAGAGCATATTTGAATGTCAAATCCCTTCTCTCAATGACAGATGTGCAAAAACACACACAGAAACTCAAACATTATTCATTCACCAGTGTGTGTGTCACATGTAATTTGCCATAGAACAAAGACTTAGACGTGGAAAAATCCACCAAACAAGCTGTTCGTCGCTAATCCACACACAATTGGTTGAGTTCAGCACTGCCTGTAAATAACTGAGAGTTTCCCCGCTCTTTGACAAAGGCAATCCCCTCCGCCTGCTGCTCAGTCTCAGAGCTGTGTTCAGCTTGAAGAAGTAATTATGACCAAATCAAACCGATGCCAGGCCCACTCCACGAGAGTGGGGAGAGAAAGAGAAAGGGAGGCAGAGAAAGAAGAGAGAGGGAATGAAACAGAGAGAGAGAGAGAGAGAGATTGGCCGGTCTGCTCCAGCCCTGCCAGGAGGGGGATCAATCCTAGTGATTTGCAACTCAGCCCTGCGGCCCATGTGACCAAAGCCCGCCCCCACCACCCCCTCAATCTTCATTCTTCAACCGAGGTCCACAAATCCACCATGTGACAGGGCAATCCAGATCGTAAACGCCAAGACAGGGAATGATAGCCCAGAACTGGGAGAGAGAAAGAGACAGGGAGGTGGAGAGAAAAAGAGAGAGACATGATAAGAAAGTGACATATTTCCAGCACTAAATTTTTATCCAGTTAAAATACTCATTGCTGAATGAAGGAGAATATAATATAGTTCTATTCTATAGCATTTAGCCTTTGATTAATCAAAAAAAGCCTGGCTCTGTGATGGAAACCACATGAGCTGAGCCCACATACACACCTCTATCCCTCAGAGCTCGGGAAAAAAAACCTACACACACCTACGAAGAGTGTGTGTTTGTGTGTGTGCGTGTGTGATTATCTACTCACAATTTGATTGTGTGTGCTTATGTTTGTGTGTGTGTGTGTGTGTTTGGGTGTGAGTGTAAAAATGCAGGAGGCGATATGTGTGCACATGAGATATGCAGATTTAATGGCCTGTCTTCACCCTCTTTCCAGACGAGAAAGCGAAACCATCTTACACATTCCCATCACATTTGAAAACAAGCCATGATTGATTGCCAGCCGGCATGGGAACCTTTCAGCGGGCGGCACAGCCGAGATGGCAAGCCGACAAATTACGGAGTGCTGGGTAAACCAGACCAAAAGGAGGAATGGCCAGACAAAGAGAGAGAGAGAGAGAGAGAGAGAGAGAGAGAGAGATGAACAGATAGAGAGAGCGATAAAGGGTGGATTGGTGTGCAGTATACATTTACAGAGAGATGAGAGGTGAAATAAACAAATGGAGAGTGGAGAGGGAGGGAGAGAAATGTGCATGTAGAGAGAGAGTGAGAGAGAGAGAGAGAGAGAGAGAGAGAGAGAGAGAGACTAGAAGGGGAGGTTAAGATAGAACAGGGCAAGAGACAGGTATACACACAGCATACACAGTAAGTCACACACGCATACACACACATCCACGCACACTTTTGGTGGAAAGGAGCACGTACTCCATCATGTGGTCCTGGGTAAACATTGGCTTTGCATATGCAGACTGATCGATATTCTCACACATCCAAACAGCAATGCTGCCAGCCTACTGCGTTCAGGGCAGTTCATTATTTAGCATCAGTTGAGCAGGCGCACTGATACACACTGTAACGAGATAAGGGGCTAATTGCGCCGCCAGGGTTGCCTCCTTTTCTGTCTAATATGTCCTGGCATGGAAACCAGTTGTCCCTTTTTAAACAGCCAGACTTGTGAGGGTGTTGGCTATACAGCCACTAGTAGTACACTAATGTGTGTTGTGTGTGTGTGTGTGTGTGTGCAAAATGAACAGAGAGGGAGAAATGGTTTGTTGCAAAATGTTGGTCTTCACCAGTATTTTATTTCCCTCTTTTCCAATCTCTAAGTTGTGTGTTTGTGTGTGTGTGTGTGTGTGCTTGCACATGCATAGGCAAGTGTGTGTGTGTGCGCGTACGTGTGTGTGTGTGTGTGTGTATGTGTGTGTGCATGTGCCTGTGTGGGTGTGTATGTGTGTGTGTGCATGTGTGAGCATGCGTGCCTGTGTGTGTCTGTGTGTGTATGTATGTGTGTGTGTACACATCCTCATATTTTAAAGATAATAGAAGAATGAAAAAAGGACATTGGAATTCACATTGGGTAAAAGTTACCCAATCTGGAGAAAGGTGGCACCACAGCACAAATCCCAACGCCAATAATTGTCCACAGTCTTCTGGGGGCAACCAGGGATGACATTAGTCAGCATAATAATGCAGCTAAATCCTTCAGAAGCCACGTTGTGCTGTTGGACTGATGCAGACACAAGCGCTGGGACTATGCAAGCGCTTATCTAAACCAGATAGACAGAAGGACAAGGAAAAAGGACACATTTTGGCCTTGTAATATCATCAGAAAAGAATAATTCCCTTCGTGGAGAGGCTTCTCTGGCAGGACTCGGCTCTCCCTCTTCTTGTCTGCTCACGGATCCTTGAGCCTGGAGCCTCCCTCGTGAGCGGAGGCCCGCAGAGCTCAGCCCCGGCCTGCTGAAAGCCCCCATGGCCGATGGGACGCATGGGGCAGGGAGAGGGGGATAAGCCTATTAATTAATCTGCCACCAATTTACTTGCAAATGGAGCTCCCGTCGTGTCTGTGCGGAGGGAGAGAGCCCAGCCCAGCTGGGATGAGGAGAGAGAAAGAAAAAGAAAGAAAGAGAGAGAGAGAGAGATACACAGACATAGAAAAAAGGAGGGAGAGAAAGAAGCAGAGAGAGTGCTCAACCACCCAACTTGGCAGTCTCTGCTGAGACTGCAGCAGTGCACTCCAGCACTGGCTGAGGATGCAAAGCGAGCTCCTGAGGAAGCTATTCGTCTTTCAGAAGCCATTTATTTATTTAGTTATTTTCGAGGCTTTAGCCCTACTTTTGGTGGCCTCCTCTTAAGTTAAACTTCTTATAGAGACAGGATGGCTCTCTCTCTCTCTCTCTCTCTCTGTGTATATGCATTTGTGTGTGTGTGTGTGTGTGTGTGTGTACTTTGGCAGGAGGGTGGTGGGCTGCCTCACAGTACAATATAACCTTCATTCGCCTCTCAGGCCGACGCACTTGGAGCCCAGATTATTATCAAAATGATTGGCCCCGGGCAAAAACTTATCTGGAGTGCCTATCGCCTCACTCATCACAGAGGACTCCACTGGATAGGTCAATAAACGCAGTCTGCCAAAGGAGCATAGGACGAGACTTATCTCAGAGGAGTTATGTAATAGGCTTGGTCCAAGACAATGTCCCTGTAAGTCTTGAAAGGTTAGGATGAGGGCTGCAGACTCACAGTGTGTCGTATCTTCAGGTTAGATCTGAGAGAGATACGCCGGCATCCCACGGTTACATTTCAGGTACATGCTGCCCTTTTGGATTGTTCTTAGTTTTCTTCAGTTGTCCCTGCCTTGATCTGTCTGTCTCAGCTGGACGGACTTGGCGTGAGGTCGGCGGGAGTTCCATGTCTGGGCCGCGCTGTTGAGATGCAGGGCGGTCAGTGAAGTGCTTGAATGTCAGATGCACAAAAAGGCGCCACTGGAAGGCTTTTAAGTTAATTTTTTAATGCTGCTCTTTCTCTGCTGTGCTCTCACTCCTGCCTCTCTGCATGACTATCACACTCTCCACGCTTCTGATTAAATCAAAACCTGATTAAAAAAAAAAAATTGCTCACAATCCTCTCTTTGAATTAATAAGACTCTCAGGAGGCAGTTGGCTAAAGGGGACAAAACACGGGCCAAATCTGGCCCAGCGCTGAAGCGAAGGCAACTGCTAAAAGCTAGTTGCTAACCACTATCATCTGATTGTTGTCACACATCATGTCTGCCGTACGTGTCGAGTCATCTCTGCAGATGAACCCAAACAACAAAATAAATGACTAGGGAACAAAGCTCCCTCTACTGAATATTAATTGGTATAAATTCACCAGGGGGTTTAAGGACAGCGTTCTATTGGGTGAGGGGCCGAGGCAACTAAAACTAGTCTTTAGTGATTGCAATCTTCAACATATGGGCAGCATCAAATGAAGGTAGTCACACATATACATATACTATAGGCATGTATTTTCTGTCTTATCGATTGTTATAAATAAGTTCTAAAACTTCTGAAATAATACACATAATTTTTTAAGTGTAGCATATTGTAATTAATTACAAATGAATAATTGTATTTTAAAGCAACACAATGTACTTGCTCGTGAGGTCCCCCTACAACCGAGAAATGGTATCGCCTATTGCAGCTGTCCTGTATGGTCAACAATATTAGCAAAGTTTCCTGATGCAGGGCTTACTAGTCAGTAACAAATTACTTCAGGTCAGGTAAAGTCTTATTTGGAATACCAGAAAATAAATATAACTTGACAAAACAGACCAGAATGTGAACAAAGGACCAGATACAGTTTACTTTGTCACCCTGGCCAGATTTAATTTTTGATTTAGTGGCAGGGCTTTTTTTGCATTCACTGCACTAAATAAAAAAAAATCGACATGTTTTTATTTTAAAATCCTGAGGCACAGAACACGATCAGACTATATCAGGAATGTACCTGCCAGCTTGTACAAAACCCATTGTTTTGTTTGTTTGTTTTTTTTGTTTGTTTTATTGCATGGTTCCTCCCTGAGGTCCAAAGTCACATAGTGCAAGTGTACACAATGACACTCTCAAGGGATGACAAAGGTGTTACTGAACCTATTTGGAGTTGTTGTACTATCACAATGATCTTGAAAATACAATTTCAAGGCTGAAAAACCACAGTGTTTGGTTAAAAAATAAAACAGCAGCCTTGGTCTTTGAAGCTTTTACTTATGAACTCAACTAGCCTATAGCTCTCTTAATTAGTTAAAGCTAATTATTGTCCCATGGCCTACTGTAGGATTATTATTTTCTCCAGCAAGAGACTCCAATCTGACTCTTACAGCCTTGAAACTGAGAAATGCTTCCAACTGCTACGCAATTACAGATGTGACATCAAAAATCTGTCGCCATTTCATAACGTCAACAGCTTGTCACTTTCTCTCACACACACATATACACACCCACGCACTCTCTCTCTCTTTCTCTCATGCACACACACACACACAAACACACACATCCATCCACCCACCCCCTCAGTGCGTATTTGAATCATGAGTCTCTGGATTGGTTGGAGGGCTTGTCCCCGTCAAATACAATCTCCATCTGTCAGCCCTCACAGGCCCAATAGCTGCATTCTGTGGGGAAAAAGACAGGCGGACACATCCATCCTTTCTCTTTAATATCCCTGCATACATCACAGACGATGATCCCCCCCTCCCTCCACACACACACACACACACACACACACCCCTTCACATTCTGTCTGGCAACCATGGTCCTTAGAGCTTATGCTTACCGGGCTCTCATATTAATAGATGCACGAGATATGGATATAAATCACAGAGTTGCTACCGAGGACCGGGGAATGAATTGTGTTCAAGCAGGCAGCATTTAGGCCTAAACAGCAATCGGAGTCCCATCTTGGCGATTGATCTGTGAGTATTTATTCCTCGGCACACAGGCTGGCTCAGCCTCCCCAAGGTTAAGTCATCATTTGTAACGTGCCGATTAATCCGTGGCACAGGCCAGGCCGAGTGAGCCGGGCTCTAGGTGGAAACAAATATGGAGGGCATTTGTTATCAGGGAGCTGATTTTCCGATGACATTTTGAAAAAAGCGAGGTCAAATAGAAATGAACGTGGATCAATAAACTTTCCAACAAGAGAGAGGGAGTGGACAGAAGAGAATAGTGATCCGTTACTGCAGTGTCCCTGCAGTTTGCTCTCTGTCTTTTAAGCAATCACTCAGAGTACACAAATACTGAAAAATTAGGCAAAGATAGACAGAGGGATAGAGGGAGAATGAGAGAGAAAGAGAGAACAAGTACAGAGATTCACAAAATAAATAAAATAAATGTATATCATAATAACACATCCGTCTTGTCTTACTATGAAATTAAACAATGAAAAACAATACAGAATACAAAATCAATCTATTCACCTATTCTCCATCAATATCTCTATCCAACCATTCATCCACACACTTGTTCATCTATCGACATTCTTGGCATGTGGACCAATTAATCAATTGCTAAGACACAGGTGTGTTTATGCAATTAGCAGACATTGGTACACGTTGTAGTGTGGTTGTGGTCTATTCTTTTCTTTTACATTTATCAGACTCAATCTCTCTTTTTCTGTCTCTCTGTGTCTCCTCCCACCCGTTCAACCTGTCCTATCAGCAGTGATGTGCATTTTTCAAAATGACTTAGACAGTAAAACTGTAAGCGTGTGTGTGTGTGTGTATGTATGTGTGTGTGAACGAGATAGAGTATAAAAGTGAGGAATATAGCTATCCAAACAAAACACATAGCAATACATCCCCCCCCCCCCTCCCCATCATTTTAACCCCCCTCCATCCCTCTCCCCCAACCCCTTCCACCCTCCCTGTGTGAGAGCAGGAGCACAGTCATAGCCTCAGGTGTGGCCCGGCCTGCACTGAACAAGTGTAATCGTTGATGGAAAATTGAGTCCCCGACAAGGCACTTAGGCCTCTCCTCTCTCTCCTCTTGTCCCGCCTCCCTCCCCTCTCTCAAATCTCCCTCTTCTCTCCTACCCTCTCCACTCCTCTCTGCCACTCTCCTCTTCTACTCCCCTCTACTCCCCTCTCCTCTCCTCCTCCTGCCCCCTCTCCTCTCTCTTTTCTGGATTGTCTTACGGTTCATACATTTTTCATGGGGGCTGTCTCAGCATACCTGCTCACACCCACACAGACAGACACACGCACACACACACACACACACACACACACACAGACAGACAGACACGCAGACACAAATTCAAGTGGGATGGAGAAAGGGGTGCTGTGGCTGTGCTTCTATTCTCCAAAGCAGTGAGTATTGGTTGTGGGGTCAGAGCTGTGACTCGCGGGCTGGCAGGCGCTTCTCAGCGGCCCTTGGCCAATCATCACAGATGATTAGACGTGCGCTCCATCACGGAGGCGGCTACTTGATTACTCCACTCAATCATCCCACACCCACGTTTAAAGAAGTTTGGCCCGAGCCCCTTTGAAGTCTGAAGAATCACTCCAGATGCTTCTCAGAGATGCAAGGCAGAGGTGTGTGTGTGTGTGTATGTGCGTGTGTGAGTGTGTTTGTTTGTGTGTGTGAAAGAGAGAAAGAGTTTGAGATGGTGTATGATGTAAGGGCTGTCTGGGAGAGGGCAACCCAAAACCTCTCACGTTGCTGTGCTATTTGCATTCATTTCCCAGAGTAAAGATATTTGGCTTATGGGAAAGTGCCCCCCCCCTCCAACACACACACACACACACACTCTACACCTATCCCTCACTGCTTCTTACTGTCAGGTTGTAATGAAATCCTACCACCCTGCAACCCTTCTTATTCGTCCCTCAAATCCCCCCCATGTCAACTTTCTTCCCCAACTTCTCACGTCCTTCTGTTGTTGGCTTTTCAAATGTCAGCTGGCTTGTCTTCATTTTCTAGAATAGGACAGTGCAAAGGTATGGGATGGATCTGAATCTTAATACAACCTCCAATAAGCGAAGGCCACACACACACACACACACACAGACACTCATACAAGTGAAGGCCACAATAACAGCTACATTTGTCTCTAGAGCCCAAGAAAGTTTATGATATCTTATGATATTAAACTTTTCTGCTGTCTCTTCTAAAACCAAAAGTGTCAAAGAGTACATAAAGTCACAAGGCCACATATCATTTTAAAAAGTAATGAATACTAAGGAACTGAGTTTTGGAGTGACATCTCTTTCATGTGAATAAACTTAATCAGATCAGGGTGAGGTTGACTTTCATTCTCTTATTCTACTGATGCACAATAATCACATATCTTTAGGTGCCAGAGGCTTTAGGCTTTTCTTGTCTGGAATCCTGCAAACCTTACAATGTGCAAAGAAGTCTAGGGCAGGATTAGTAGCAAAGACCCCCCCACACAAGGAATACAGGACAGATCAGGCATCAAGCATAAAAAACAGACATTGATTAAGACAGATAAACAATCAGTTGGAGTTGGGGACGAGGGGGGTAGCAGAGTGGCTTGCCAAGGGAGCGACAAGAACATTCATGTTAGAGCAGCTTTAAAGCAGGGCCTGTTTGCCTCTCAGCTAATGATGCGGCTAAAGGTAGGCAGCCGATTGACAAGATAATGCAATGAGCTGGGCTGTAAGCTGGCAGCTCGGCCTGCCTGAACTATAATGCTATGGTCAATTTGAACTCTTTCCACTCTGGATAGAAATGAGCACTTTCAACATTCATTTTGCTGTCGGGGAACTAAACTTAGGCAAAGTATGTTTTGACTGAAGACACAAGTATACATTTAACATAGGCTATAATTAGTATTTTTATCCATGAATGAATACAGATTGAATACAGTTTTTATATTTTTGGACCCACATTTTGAGTATACAAACCTGCAACATCTTTCTAGATTACAGTGTAGTTGTTATGTTGAAAGCAGCAGCACAAGGTCAAAGAAATGTCTGTAGAATCCTCCGGAGCATTGAAGGTAAGCACACACTGGTACAGACCCGCGTAGAGTCCTAGCATGAAATAAGGCCCCGAAAAAATAGAATACATTTTATGACTTATTTATGACCTTTTAAATGTGTGCGTGCTGCTCACATTGTGTGACGGTTTTGCCATTTATTTTTACACGCAAAATTACAGTGGGGAAAAGAAATGTGGCGAGACACATCTCTCTCTCTCTTTCGCTCTCTCTCTCCAGTCCCCATCTAGGCGGCACATACGCTCATCCACACACACAAAGAGCAGTGCGCCATTTGATTAAAGACTGACAAGAGCAATGAGGAGTTGGGCTTCCCCTCGTTCGGATGATTGGCACACACACACTGTAGGGGAGAGAAAGGGAAAAAAACAGCGCCCAGCCACTATTTGTATGTATGTGTGTGTGTGTGTGTGTCAAACTGTCAAGGAGTGTCGAGCGAGACATCAGCAGACCTGTGACCTTTCCAGGGGAACTTCTGAGTCACCCAGTAGGATCATAAGATGTTGAAATGCCGATGGCACACACACAAACACACACAGGAAAAATCAGAACAGGTCGAGCTAGTGATGGCAGATTGTGGACTTAGTGGCAGATTGGGGCAATCTTGTGACAAGTTGAAATGCTTTGCATACACAGAGAGAGAGAGAGAGAGAGAGAGAGAGAGAGAGAGAGAGAGAGAGA
>JAGFZM010001847.1:265785-276481 GCA_017657215.1 Limnothrissa miodon | reverse complement strand
AGAGAGAGAGAGAGAGAGAGAGAGAGAGAGAGAGAGAGAGAGAGAGACAGATATACACATTTGATTTAGGTTCAGAAAGTACATACCCACACCCCAACAGTGTATTTCTATCTATCTATCTATCTATCTATCTATCTATCCATCCAATAGAGGTGGATAGCAATCTTCCTCTATCTGAATGTTTTATCATCCACCTCAATGGATGATTTAATAAGATTAATTCATAGACACACACATCTATCTATCTATCACATGCCCCCCTGCTCTGGTGCCCAGTTCCCTTCATTAATAATGCACAGGGAGCCCATGTGGAACTGCTTGGGAGAGTGCCCCCTCTGTCCTAAGAGACCCAGTGAGGGATCAAAGGAAGAGCCCAAGCCTCCGCAAGTGCAGCCGTGTTTCAAAGACGATTAATGCAACACAAGTTAATGGGTGGAGAAAGGAGCATGCACACAGTACAGTGGTGTCCTCTCTGAGAGAGAGAGAGAGAGAGAGAGAGAGAGAGAGAGAGAGAGAGAGAAAGAGAGGAATGGGGGGGGGTTGGGGGGGGGGGCAGAGGGAGGGTTATTGCTAACAAATGTCTCTGTGGGTCTATCATTGTGCACTGCACTTTTGGGAGTGTGTGTGTTTCTTCAATCAAGTAAGAAGTTCCATTTCGGTAGTGGACTTGCGGTGGAAAGCTGACAGTTGACAGAGGCAGGAAAATGACTCGAAATCTCATTTCCTTCTGTCACAGTCCTCCGGGAGGCCGACTCATAATGCGCTTCAATTAACCATATCAAAGCCCTGCGCTCACACTGCGCTACACAGGCCACTGCAAAGGAAGCCCTCACAGAAACTTTGTTTTATTTTGTTAATTTGTGTCCTGAAAAGAGCTCTCTCTCTCTCTCTCTCTCTCTCTCTCTCTCTCTCTCACTCTCTCTCTCTTTCTGTTCTATTCACTTTTATTGAGTGTTTGGTGTCTTACAGAATTTGACATTGCATTAGTTGTTCATATCCTTGTCGTCTTGGCCCGGGAGGAAAAAAAAATCACATTCTTTCTACTTATTTTTTTTTCCTCTTTCCCCCACTCATAGAATATGTCAGCAGTGACTGCACTCCTAGTCAGATGTTCACTGCTTCAGAAGGATTGCTTTGACAGTTTGTGGCAGGCCTTTAGAGGTGGTGACACATTTCCTGCCTCTCCAAAGTCTTTGGCCTTTATTCCACTCGGCGATAACAGGGAAATCAGCGCTTCAACTTTGCACCACAGGGAGCCGATCCGTCAGTCTTTTGGGATGGGTGGGAAGGGGTTAACACAGGGCTGCCATCATAAGTAATGCCAGTATTGCTGTGGCAACAGTACATTACAAGCTAATGTTGCCTGCAAAATCAAAAGATCAATACCTGACATGGATGATTAAAATAATATCTAATGGCATTAGATAAGCTGTTAAATGAATTGCTATAAAAAGAAAAAAAACTTTTGAGTTTTTTTGCACCCGAATGCTGAAAAATGTTTGCATTGAGAAATGTGTAGGTGTAGAAAACCAGCACAGACATTACTAGCATTATGTTAGCTCATAAATCATTCTCAACAGGCAATGAGAACAACAAACACCAAGCGAGGAAAAAAATAGAAACTTTGGAAGCAAAAATCATCAGACTTGTCAGTGACCTACTGAGCTCAACATCAGTGGTTATTTTAAAACCATGGGCTTTTGGGGATAGAAATGTGGATGGGATTCCAATTATGTTTTGCTTCCGTCACTGTGTACGGATGTAAAATATTACAATAACTCTGGGATAACACATGATAGACATGCAAAAGACACATGCACACTCTTTCACAGTTGCACAATCAATGGCACATATCCATACAAAAGTGTGCAACACGATACAATGCAATCAAATACACAATGCACATTACATGATTTAGGCCCTAGGACAGAGAGAGAGAGAGAGAGAGAGAGTGGAGTAAGACGGAGGAGTTACAATCTTGGGTGGGGGTGTGCTGCATGGGGCAGCTAAAGAGCCTCTTAGTGAATGAAACTTTTATGGGGCTGTCTGTCCTAGACTGCCCAGTGATCATGCTATTGGGCTGAACAGCCTCAGAGAACAGACTACGGAAGTCACATATAAACCCAACCACCCACGCCCACACCAAGAAAACTCACATGCACACACACACTCACACTCACACAAACACACACACCCACCCACACACACACACACACACTTTTCTACAGAGGGACATAAAATACATAGTGACACAAAGAGCCAGTATGAAACCTTCCTTAGATGCAGTTTTTACAATGCAACTCATCCAATAACCTCCCCTATACACAACATGTGGAGGGTGTACCATTCCTGCCTAGTATTGCCATATTTGACATTACCAACATGTGGTAATCGGACAGTGCAAAGGATTAAAAGGGAAATGTCTTTGTTGTCTTTGTTGCCTGGTGGTTTAGGATGGATCTGAAGTGATGAAATTATTCATGTCTTTGTGTCTGACTCTGGTGTCCTGGAAATCTGTGTCCCTATGGGCCTTTCAGACAGGACACACCCATAAACACACACACACACACACACATAAACACACACACGCACACACACACACATACACACACACACACACACACACACACAATTATAGCCACAAATAATTTGCACCAATGTTTTTTTTTGGTAACAATATTTACTATATACATTAATTGTTTTTTTTTAACCTATTAATAAATAGCATATACAGCAATATTAACATAGCTAAGCAAAAACCACCTGGTTTTTATTTGTGTTTTGGCTTTAACGCAAACACACCATGGTGAAAATACAAATGTGTTCCTTTTGTCTACATGTTAGATTCCACTTAATAAATAGGCAAAACACAACATCTGCCAAATACTGTATTCCTGAGGGGGGTATTTACCCTCTCTGAATAAAACTTTTGATGAATTTGCATCTAAACAAAAGTGAAACTCAAATGGGACTAATTGCTAAACTAACAAAGAGTTTGAGATAATCAAAGGAACAAATAGTATGAAGTACTGTGCTGTGAAATGATTGTCTTTGAATGATGAATGTGGGGTAGACCAGTGCCATGTCATGTGCGATAATAACTAGGTTTGTGTGCATAGAGGGATCGATAATTAATTAAATAATTAACAGAGACACTTTCCAACTCATTTCAGCTCATTACTATAGGACCCCATAGGTTGTTACTAAATATGTTGCAGGCTACCTTTCAACAAAGAAGTTGCTGTCAAGAGCACAGTGAAAGAACTCACATATCTCACGTATGCTTTTTATCCATTGAGAAATCTCATTGTTAAAACAGCTTTCTTTTTATCTCAAAATAAACACATCAAAAGTCAACTAGTCAATTCACAATGGACTGACTTTTGATCACTACATTTAAAATTTCTCTGTCCAGTGAATGTATTTCAACACCCCCAAGCTTAAATTAACTAGAGTGGATTGAAACTGTGCTGTAGCTGCAGACCTGGGCAATGTTGTTGACTTGTGTATTAGTAATATATAAACAATATATATAAATAGTAATACTAATAATATGTAAAAGCCTGTAAAAGGGTTGGGGTGCCTAGTCTTTAAAGCCAGCAGTGTTCCGCATGCAGGTGAAAGCCTCATTCATCACATTCATTGAATGAGAGATCAATCTGCACTCTGAGTCGACCTGCTGTTTTGATTACTATGGGCTGTGTGTGTGTGTGTGTGTGTGTGTGTGTGTGTGTGCACCAGGTCCTGGTTGCGATGCTTTCCATCATGTTAAGGAGCAGGTAAATAAGCTCAGTAAAACTTTGGTGAAGTGAAGTAAACTCCAGCCCAAATGAAAGATTAATGCTCACCTGTTTACTAGCGCTGATTCATTCTACAACAGTGCTAACAAATATACTGATCTGTTCAGTATATAACATTGAATCATTTTATTTTTGTATGTATTTGTATCACAATATTATGGTATTAGTTTTAGCAGTGTGCATGGCACAGCATTTCGTTTGGGTTTCTTGAAGCCCATGTAAATGAGAGCCTTCAGGTATTGAGGAGCGATTTCATGCATAATGGATCAGTAGTCATAAACATTTCAAAACTCAACTGAACTGTGCTCATTCCAAGAGATTTTGTTGACTACTTTTCACACGCCCACACCTCACACACACACACACACACACACACACAAAGTACATCTACACATACGCTTTCACTCAAACACAAAAGAACAGACATGCGTGCATGATGGTTTCTCAAAAACACACACCCAGATCAAACAGAGTAAAAGGCAGAGAGAGAGACAGAGAAAGAAAGACAGAAAGAAAGAAACAATGAAAGAAAGAGAATATAAAGTGATTCCACTATGAATATGCATAACAAAAAAGTTGTAGTCATATAATTTTAAGTTGACAATCTCTAATGAATTGATGTGAAGCTGTGTATTGTTGTTTGCAGTCTAACATACATGATAGTATAACGAGTGCCAACGATAAACCTAACCTTACCTGTAGAAGCTAATGCAGAAAATGAGTCCTTCACTTACAAAATTATGTCAGTGTTTACGTTTTAAGTTCTACCTATGCCATTGTCTATTGCTATGCTATTCCCAGACTTTTGTGATATGTCATAAAACATCTTCTACCGCTTTTAGATTTTGACAAAATGTACACAGTTAACAGGTAATACTGATTTACATAACTGCAGAGTACCCCTTCTACTGTAAGAGTGTTGTTGTATTGTTGTCAACAACAACTGTGTGTTCCTTTTCCTATTCTCCTCCTTCTAAGTGACAACTCAGAGCTAGTGTGTTCCGCAAGGTCACTGGATGGAAGCAGACAATGAGAGTCATAGCTTTCCGACAGAGGGCCTTGGGTGGCAGGGTGCTGTACAACACTAGCATGATTGCCTGTCGCCACCCTGCATAGGCTACCTGTCCTTGAGCGGCCAGAGAGGGAAAGAGTGAGATGGCAATCAGACTGAATGATGCCTCCCTTTCACCACTGGAAGAATGAAAGACTACAGATAGACCTAGACCATGAAGTTATAAATGCGTAGAAATAGAGAGCCCTTTGCCCATCAAAATATATACATGGCAGTATTGTGAGGTGCCTACTGTACACAAAAAAAAATCAGAGAGACATAAGCTTCTTCTAAAAAAGAACAGAGATGTTAAGTGACCATAATGATTGCAAATACACTTAATTGACAAAAAATAAGCATATCACATATTACAACCAAAAGTATTTTTCTATAGCTCACCAACAATGGTTCTTAACGCTAACATCTTCTGTGGAGCGCTAATCTGGCCAATGAGAGCTCTTAAAGAGCTCTCCAAAGAAGATCTTAGCGTTAAGAGCTTCTTAACGAATCTGGGAAACCCGGCCAATATAGTTTGAGTGACAATCAATATGGGGTAATGTGATAGAGGTGCACCACTTTCTAGACACATGTGTGAATAGGTTGTTGTCTGTGCCATAGTTAGCATTTAACCATTGCTTAGGGGCGATTGGGCTGCCATTTGTAGAAATCACACTCCCAACCAGAAATGCAAACTCTAAATGCTGTAAAAAGGTAAGGGCTGAAGTGTGTGTTTCCAGCTGATGAACCACCTTCCACACACACACACAACCTACATGTCTAACTGTAAAAAAGAAGAAAAGGAAATTCCTCTCATGTCCCGCCTTTGTCTAAACTAGTTTCATACTCGGCCATACCCGATACACCTACAACTTTAGTTGAAGTGGGTTTCACTCACTAGCATGTCTTTTAAAAGTATAAAGTTTAAAGGCCCACTATGCAACATTTTTCATTTAAAGGCCCATTATGCAACATTTTTCATTTAATTAATCCGTTTCATACTGTTTAGGATGTTAAAATGAGTCATTACACGGCGAACAAACAGTGTAGAATGCACAACCGTGGCCTATAGCGGTAGATACAGCCCTTGCAATGTTCAGCAGCGCGGACCGCCTCCAATAGAATACAGTGCAATACAATTCGATACAGCCGTCTTTAGAGGGAGCTCGTGAGAGAAAAAAACAGAACGTTGCTTAGCCCTTCTTTAATGTTCCACACAGTTGGATAGCTGTCATCTGTTACAACAGCAAATAGACATGCTTCCCCAAACATTTATTTCATGAGTAGACAGGTGAGAATAATGAGCAGTAATGCAATGCAGGAAGTTGTCGGAGAATCGGGGAGACATTTTGTTGCAACAAACACCCCAGACAAACCGTGTGTGCTCATGTACTGCACTGTTTGCAAGTGGTTGGCGTCTCTCAGGAACTGCTTGACAAACGCTTTCCTTCATTCATCTGGTACAGGAAGAAACCCACAGGCACTTATTATCTCCCATTACAAGCTTATCTTATGCAAGGAACTATACGCTCAGTCAGTGAAGCTTTCCCAGCTGTTCCATTGTGTTTGTCTGTGTGTGTGTGTGTGTGTGTGTGTATGTTAGTGCCCCTGCAAATACTGCTTGTGGCTATGACACAGCTAATCAAGGCTCCACATTCATCAGTGTCTCTTGTATGTTTTCTCCTTATGCTCGTACCCAGTATACACTGTATACAATGAGTAACATGTGTGTTCACATCATCCTAATCCAAACCATATGACAATCTTCAGTGGGACTGAAACTACTCAAACATTTGTTAGCAGTTTTGTGCAATTAAAATACATATAAATAAGGATGCTTTTTTTATTTAGCAGAAACTTTATAATAACACAACTTAGCATTGATTTAGCACTGACTATTTGTTAACCCTTAGCAAACATTGGGAGGCCATATCTGTGGAAAGAAACTTGCCACTAAATACACCTCTAAATCTAAATCACATTCCAGGACAGTAGACAGAGGATTTCTCAGATCAAGACCTGTCAAAACCTGTGAGGCAATTTACAATACTCTGCATTCAAACTAGCTCAAAGTACCATCAACCAAAGACAAGTGAATTTAGCACCAGATTTCCCACACTGCAATGGTGTTCAAGATGGAAACACATTAGCTTACAGTAACTATGTCTAAACAATACTAACTTCAGCACTAACATGGTCAATGTGTTTATAGCATGCCTTGATAAGAACTGTGTTTGTTTTGTTTTCCCATCAGACTTTGCTTTATTGACACACATATCCAATCCCCTTTGTGTTGTCTGAAGGTCGAGGTAATGTCAGAGGTGTGGTATCCTCTGGGGTCTGGGAGGACGACTGAGACAAATCTGGCACCGGTTTATTCAAGTTGTCTTCGATAAGTGATCGATAAGCGGTTCTCAGATTTAAACATTTATTCTTCACGACCTTCCTGGAGATACAGAAAAACAGAAACAAGATAGTTTATAATAGTTTATGATCATTACATAGACCTAGACCAGTGAGAGACAGGTATGACACACCTTTATAGATCAAAATGTAGCTATTGAATATCACAATAAACTGTAAATAAACGCTACTCACATTGGCTTACAGTAACTACATCTCAACATTTTGCATTAACTTTAAAAACTTGTTGCCCATTAGTAAACTAAGAGCAGTGATCTTTATCATTAGGCCTCTGTTCTTCTATGCTTATGATTTTACAATCCACATGCACATGCACTGTGCAAAATAAATTTGTTCAGTTTAAGGGTGTAGGGTAGTAGGGTAGTTGTATTGACACAAACAAAAATATGCCCATGCCTCAAATTTGGCCTACAGTAGAAGTGGAAAATATGAGCAAAATCACTGCTAGTTAGCAACCAACCCTGTTGATTTTAGTAATGTCAATTAATATTTAATAATTTGTTACTAATGTTAGAATGATGTTTAACTTAATATTAAGTAATAGTTAGTTAATGCTTAAGTAATACTAAATAGTGTGTATTGTGTGTATTATAAAATGTTACCCATGGCCAGTGAGAGCATGGGCAAGAGAAGAAACTGTGTGTCCTGGAGCTGATCTGCTCCAGAAATGTGTAATTCCAGGAATGACAGAAAGTTTGTGTTTTTGTTTTCCTTCCTATTGTGAGATGGTGAGGGCACATTGGACCATGGCAGGGGTCTGTATTGAAAGCCCTGTCTGGTTATCATAAGTGTCTGAGCATGATTCACATGCTCAATTGAAGTTTCTAGGCTTCTGCACAGGGAGAGGCATTTTTGGCATGCACCTTGTAAACAAAATCATTTGGCACCAAAGATTTGCTATCCATTCTGACAATGGCGACCATGCAGCCAAAAACCATTTGTCCGAAATTTCCCACTTGAAGAAACTGACAGCGCAGGTCTGTCCTTTTGCCCCAGACACTGCAAGGTTTCATTTCAGGAGAGGGGATTTTATTCTTTGGGCACAGTTCATTTTTTCTTTGATTCTGATGTTGTTTTTGCATTTTTATGTCTTACAAAAATGTTCTTTCTCCTTGATGGAAGTGAAGAGGATGGCGTAAAGAAAGCTAATGAGATAATTAACATGCCAAACCATTGCTAAATCAAATTACCATATATTCAAAGTTGTGCTTATTAAAACCCAAAACGCATAATGTTGAGTTGCAGGTTGTTCAATCAATGTTCAGATTCATGGTGATGGTGCTTGGGATTTTACCAAGTATGCCCTGTTTATTTTTAATCACACTGCTAATGATAAACATAAACCAAAAAACAACCAAATGCATGTTTATTTGAATTTGTTTGGTTTTATGTGTGTGTATTTATGCCTGTATTTATGTGGCTTTGCGTGAAAAAAATTACTTTATATTAGAATTTTAATTTGTGTTTTTATTTCTGTCAGACAGTGCTCCATATGTTGTGTGTTGTATGTGTGTGTGCGTGTGTATGCGAGTGTGTGTGTGTGTGTGTGTGCGTGTCACATCCACACAGTCTCCACCGGCAGCTGTGAGTTGGCACTCTCATGGTCCCCAGAGATACACATACTTGTTTGGGTAGGACCACAAAATTTGATGTCAGAAAAGAAGTAGCGATAACACGAGCACAGAGTTATTAAACCTACTCTGTTTTCCCTCCAGAGCAGTCTCTTTGCCTATGTCTCAACACGGCCTGCCATTGGGCCTGAACATGCCAGAGATTTCACTGCTGTAGAGCTTCACTCATATCTCATGGACAATACTGTGTGACTCACGGAGATACAAAGAACGCTAGAGAGGGAGAGAGAGAGAAGGAGAGAGTGAAAGAGAGAAGAGGTTTAATTGAGATGTCATGAAATAAACAAGACAACATCAAAGCATTAAGACCTCCCTCAACACGAGGTACAATAATTGAACACGAGCTGTTTATTCCCAGACCTACTTTAGCTGCTATTCTGCACAACAAGAATGAAGTTCAGAGTTCAGCAGAACCAAGTTAAAGTGAATGGAGAAAAAACACCACTGCCTGATGTGAATCTTTTAGAATATAGCTCTAATAGACAGTAACTTCGGCAAAAGGCTAGCAGTAGTAAAGGAAGAATGGTAAACTAACTCCAAATATATAATATATACATGGACTGTATGTATGCAAAGAATATACATAAATGGAATACTCTCTTGCAAAGCTAAGTTTGACATGAATCCCATTGCTTAAAACTCTCAATTAGGAACTTTGACAAATGGCTGGTGGCACTGAAGAGGTGTTGTGCCCTGATCTCCTGCGCAACAAACTGATGGCTGCCCTAAGTGCATTAGTGACTGTGTGATTTTCCTAATGAGGCTGAGGGGCATGTGTGAGCCGGTCCTTCTCTCACAAGTCGTTAGCTCGGGGCGTACTGGACAGGAGACCACTGGGCCAGAGGAAAAAAGACTTAGAATAGAGTTAGATTCGTACATGAATGCACAAAATGCACACACATATGTACACACAGAGGTACACAGACACACACACACACACACACGCACACACACAAACATATACCTGGCAAGGTGGTGGTGATGAATACTGAGCTGTTTTTGTTTTGAAGAACAGAAGTTCACTGTTTCTAGCCTCATCAAAACTGACACATGAGGTGTGTGTATGTCTGTGTGTGTGTGTGTGCATGCACCTATGTTCCCCAGAGCTCACTCTGGCATCCTGACCGCACAGCTCAGCTGAGGCAAACAAATTACACCTCTCTGCCACAACCATGTCTCTACATTTCTCATTTATGCATTTACATTTATGCATTTAGCAGACGCTTTTATCCAAAGCGACTTACAAAACGAGGATAACAATCAAGCTACATAGCAGAAACCTTAAGGAACATAGTGCTAGGGGATAGTGCTTCAGTTCATTTTAGTGCTAGGATAGAAGATGTTCTCTGAATAGCTGGGTCTTTAAGAGCTTTTTGAAGGCCTCCAGAGATGGCCCTGTTCTGATTGTTTTTGGTAGGTCATTCCACCAGCGTGGGACGACACATGAGAAGAGTCTGGATTGCCTTAGGCGAGGTGCCGGGACTGCCAGTCGACAGTCATTGGTGGACCGGAGTTGTCGGGGGGTAGCCTGAGCTTTTATGAGAGCACTTAGATAAAAAGGGGCAGATCCTCTAAGCACTTTGTAAGTCAGCATCAGTGATTTGAATTTGATGCGAGCCGCCAGAGGCAACCAGTGGAGCTCGATTAGCAGAGGGGTGACATGCGTCCTCTTCGGCTGATTGAAGATGAGACGCGCCGCAGCATTTTGGATCATCTGAAGTGGCTTGACGGCACAGGCAGGAAGTCCTGCCAGAAGGGCATTGCAGTAGTCAAGGCGTGAGAGGACCATAGTT
>JAGFZM010001847.1:247432-260785 GCA_017657215.1 Limnothrissa miodon | reverse complement strand
CCGTCTTTTGTGCTTGAGCCCTGAGCTCTCTCTGTCATGCATACACAACAAACTCTGCCTCTTTCGTTAGTTCGGGCACAGCAATAACAAGCGCTCCTCTTTGTTTTGTCTCGGCCCGCTCTTTCACGTCTCACTTTTAACATGCACTAAGCGGATGAGCGATTGATGGAGCTCGGTTCGAAACTAAGACGACGGGCGGACTGGAGGCGAAGTCGATAGTATCTGACAGGCACGCAAACAGAGGCCTGTTGAGCGGAGAGCAGAGAGGGAGAGAAAAAGAGAGATGGAGAGAGCGAACACAAGGACGAAAAGGAGAAACGATGCGAAGGGGCAACACAAGCTGAGTCAGAGAGTCAGAGACAGGCTGGAGAGGGCCTCTGCACTTCAAGCAGGAGTGAGACAGAGAGAGAGAGAGAGAAAATATCAGCATTCTAATGCAGCATCTCACCCACAGAGCCCTGGATTACCAGTGCTGCCTCTTAGTGAGAGCATTGTTACGAGTGTGCTGGGCCACACGTGTTAGTGTGTATGTCTGAGTCTGTGTGTGTCAATGGGTAGTACAGTATTTGGGTTAGAAAGTGAGCAAAGAAAGAAGAGAGAGAGAGTGTAGCTTTGTGTTTGCATGTGTGTATTAGGTTTGTGAGTGTGTGTGTATGTGTGTGCATATGTGTTTGTGGGTCTCTTTGTTGCTTTGTTGACAGTGTACTGTGTGATCCTCCCAGATGCCACAGAAGCACAAATGCTACAAGCAGGGGCATAATAGCCCCTAACCCTCCCACTCCAAAAATACCACATTTGTACTACCCCATTTGAGTCCCATTTTATTTACTGGCTTAGTTGCCGACTTCTTTTCTTTGTGTGTTCTTTATTGTGCATTTGTGACTTCATTGGAAATTATGCTTCCACCCGATTGTTTGTTTGTTTATGTGTTTGTTTGTTTTTCTTCCTGTTGTTTGTCCTCCCTCCTTCCCTCTGCCTGTTCTTCCCTGAACCAACCATGATACACGCCAGTGATTTTCCAAAGGGGCCAGAAGAAGCTTCTGGTAAATAACATCAAACTGCCCTCTGTGACATGGTAATGGAAATCTCTCTCGGGGTCGTTGGAGAGGGAGGGAGAGGGAAGGCATATGGATGCGCCGCTGAGGCCTGTGTGATTGAAGCAGAATTGGATGATTGACACCGTGCATAAACAGCACTCGCACTCTCTCTCTCTCTCTCTCTCTCACACACACACACACAGACACACTCTGTTTCTCTCTTACACACATACACATACAAAGAGACACACAAACACACACACAGGCCACCTGGACCTGCTAAGCTGCTGAGAAATGCACCTAGTGTATAAGGCTTTGTGAGTTTGTCAGAAAGACAGAGGGCCCTACCCCAATTTCACGCTGTTCACACTGACATGCGGAACTTGAGGTGCATGAATGTATACTGTCATTTCATAAGATGAGTGCACACACACACACACACACATATATAAAGAAAAAAAAACATACATGCACACATACTCTCATAAACTCTATCTCTCTCTCACACACCGTCACTCACACACGCACACACACACATATTGATATGTTTGTTTCCCTTTTTTATAAACATCTGAGGATGTAAGAGAAAGAGACTGTGTCCTCTGCAGCGTATCTTACAACTTCCTGACTTCCGTCTCCTACATGCGTGTGTAGTTGGCTGTCACTGCTGTGTGTATTAAAGGTGACAGTGTGGAATATGAAAACAGCTGGGGTGTGTGGGTGTGGTGGGAGGGTGCTAAAAGGTGTCTCTCTTCTCCTCTGTCAATGGTGCTGCATGATAAATCACAGACTCTTCCAACCTTTCCTCTAATGGTTAACTTTATTTCCCCACCAATAGAACAGGCTTCAAAAACTCATGAGAGAAAGCCAGACTGCATCTCAGTGTCAATGCTAACTTTTCACACATACAATACACACACACACACAATAGAGTGTGGATTAGTGATGCACGGGTCGTCTCCCAACCTGCGGACCCCGCGGGTTGGTTTGGGGTGGGGAAAGAAATTGTCACTTTATTTGTGGGGCGGGTCATTAAAAACAAAATTAAATTAAAAATCCATGTATGTTGCCTGCAATTCCCAATAGCCTATATTAAATATTTGGGAATATAGGCATAAAGATATTTGTGTCTGAGTCCGACCGAGCCCAACACACTTAAAATCACACCATTTTCATAGGCATACTAATGACACACGTTGGTACTGATTGTGTGGAAAGTTCGATTTTATTAAGCAATTGACAGGCATTCGGAATCAGTACTTACAATCACAGCTGTCTTGAAACAACTAGGAACCTTATGTGTGCTGAGTGACCAATTAAAAATGTTTGTAAAGGTTGGAGCAAGTTCAAAAGCACAGTACTGCAGACCAGCCGGTCATAACTGATCGGGGCCAGCAGCTTTCCTCCCGCTTAGTCTCCTCAGCAGTGTTCTTACTTCATGTTCTTGGACAACAAGAGGATAAACATCAGCACAGATATGCGGAGCATGAGCGCACAGACGGAGCAAGAAGTGCATGTTAAAACAAGAGGCCAGGCACAGTTATGTCGGCTAACCAATTTAAATTAAATTAACACATTAATGTATTGAACATTAACATATTGAAATAATTTAACAAAATCACTTTTACTATTATGAAATAAAGGAATTATTCACAGAAGACAGTGGATGGCTTCATGGCAGTCCTCCTCTGCTTGACTGTTCTGCCAGCAGCGCTGAAGTTGCGCTCACTGCTACTGCTGCTGGCTGGTATGGCAAGGATGCTACGGGCAAGGACACTCACGAATGGTTGCTTGATAGGAGCTGTCAGAAGTATTGCTTCAGTCGCTCGAAACAAAAACACCAGATTTATTGTTGGGTACTGGTCCCCTTTCAGTCCACTCTGGGCATCATAGAATGGCCGCAGGAACTCGATAAGAAAGTCAAGGACATCTGGAGATGTGTCATCAAGCCGCCAGCGCTGTGCACGCTCATCCAGTTTCTCACATAGCTCTTGACACTGAGCGGACAGAATTAAGGGTCAGATTAACTGTGCTAAATCTTGTGTCTGACATTTCCATGACTGTTTTGGACAGCAAAGCCACGATGCCCGACTTCTTCACATATTTTACCAGTGCCTTGGTAGCTTGCACAGTCTCTGAAACTGTTGGAGCATCTTGGGTCAGTTCTGTGGTGTCCAGGGCGTGTCGCATGACTGTGTTGTACAGGTGGTCCTGGCAATCAAGTCTCCGATATGGTCTGAGCGCACTGATGATGTTTGACCCTTGGTCAGTCACCCAGACCACTTTATTCAACAGGCTCATATCTAGGCTATACTCTGTTAGAAGCCTGATGATTTCTCTCCTAATATTGTTCCCTATCTTAGCTTCTTCAAGTGGGAATTTTGCTGTTGTCAATACAGTGCTTATCAATTTAAATGTTCTCGTCACGAAATGGCAAGTGATGGTCATGTAGCTCAATTTGTGGAAGTCTTCTGTCCAGATATCCGTTGTCATTCCGATCGAATTCACCTCAGTCAGAGCATTTAATGGCATTTAATGAATAACCATATCTTTGCGCTTCTCTGTTGCCAGCGCCTGACATCGTTTTGACACAGTGGTGGGGTCAGGCATTACGTCCTGCGCTGACACTGAACCATATGTAGCACCTACATTAATAAGCTGCTGGGCCAACGCAATAAAACGTTACGGATACTAACGTATCCTCGGTTCTCTGAGTGAGAAGCTGAAATGTACGAATGGATGATGCCTATCATCTCCTACTTTTTCTGAAGTCAACTTTAACCAACCCTTTGAAAAAAAGGCAGTAAGCGCTCTGGCGCGCGCAGGCAACTACTTAGACAGCCCTGCAGAAAGTCTATATCTTGACTGCGCTTATGCTTCAGGTCCTCTTTGCCAAGCTCGCCAGCGTCGGCGACTTGAGGCCCGAAGCGTACATTTCGGCTTCTCACTCAGAGAACCGAGGATACGTTAGTATCCAAAATGTTCTCTTTCGTTTCGAAGCCGAGGATCACTACAACCAAGCCTCAAGAGCCCTCCACCGAGGGGCCCGAGGTGGGAAGACCCACGGGACCACCGCCGGGCCCAGAGAGGACACTCTCTGCTACTCCCGGCCTGGTGACGTCCAGTGCGTAAACACGCTCAAAAGTATTGCCTGAGGCCCAGGACGCGCTCAGGCAGATATCCTGCATAGGGGCGCCTTTCCAGAAGACCCAAGAGGCCGCCACTCCACGGGTGGAGTGCGCCCTGACATGCGCAGGCGGAGGAGCATCTGCCGCCTCATACGCTAGCCGTATGGCCTCCGTAAGCCAATGAGACATGCGTTGGGTAGACAAGGCTTGACCCTTGGCACGCTCGCCATGGCAAACGAACAGCTGATTCGTCTTCCTGATGTTCTGCGTACACGTCAGGTAGGCACGAAGCGCTCTGACCAGACACAGAGTGACGGGCACGGAACCTCCCGTCTGACCCTAGTGGCGCATCTCATTCCAGCACAAGGACGTGCTCCCCTCTGAGAAGAGGGAGAAACTCCTTCAGAGCGCAAAAGGCAGCTAGGAGTTCTAACACATTGATGTGTAGTCTCCTGGTGGCTACGCCCCACGTCCCTCTGGCGGGGTGACCGCAGCAGACGGCGCCCCAGCCGCTCTTGGACGCGTCGGTGGTCACCGCCATGTGACTGGTTACTGCGCCAGGCGCGCCACCCTTGGTGAAGGACGACGGCCTGCGCCAATGCGTGAGGGCTAGCCACATGCGTCTGGAGACAATGACCCGACAGGCGGGATTCGACCTGGAGGATACACCTAGCTCCGCTAAGGCGAGCTGTAGCGGGCGTAAGTGGAGAAGGCCGAGTCGGACAGCGCCACCCGCGGCACACAGGAGGCCCGTCAGTCTGAGACACAGCCTGGCTGACACGCAGGCACCCAGTCTGACGTCCTGTAATCTCTTCGGAGTGAGCGTCGCTCTCATTGAGCGTGAGTTCAGCCTCACGCCTAAGAACACAAGAGAGCATGCACTTGTGTAGGTTCACTAAGAAGCCTAGATTGTGCAGGTGACGCAGCACAGTGTGAACCTGTGACGTGAGCTGACTGGAACCCGCCAGCAGCATCCAGTCGTCCAAGTAATTGAGGAGTCTGATACCCCGCGAGAGTCGGATCTACGCGCTGAATAGCGCCCTTTCTCAACAGATAGCAAAGCTCCTGTCTGAGAGCAGGGGCCCTGGCTGAGGGCACCACTGACTCCATGACACCCCTGAAGGAGGGGGTGGCCACCTGAATTGCAGTTGATAGCCTTTCAACACTGTTGAAAGAACCCAACGTGACATTGTTCACATTGCCCAATTCTGCCTGAGCAGAGAGGCGCGATGAAGTGCTATGCTGCCCCCCAGTGCCACTAAGGGAGCCTCGGTCGGAGACTGAGGCTGTTCGCGAAGCTGAAAAGCGTTCGACCGTCAGGGCAGACATTCGATGTAGTTGCGGAGGCTGAAGGCAAGCCGACCGTGTGTGAGACCCCAGGGTGCTATCGCGTGGCAGGCGGGCCGCGCACATCACCTGTGACGCCCCGGAGGGCGCCGACCTGGAGCGCGCGTCAGTGACGTCTTCATTGATCGAGGAGAGACAGTCTCCTGTTCGTGCGTTGGCAGAAGCATCTGACTGAGCAGACAGCTCCGCTCGCACCTGGGCGATAAATTGACCGACTGAGGTGGCGAGGCCGGTGAGAGAGGCTGGAGAGCGCTCCCCGACCGCAAGCACCTCTGACGCGCCGCACGCCCACTGCTCGGAGGCGAGTGGGTCAGAGGACGCGAAGGTCGCGGTGTCAGCAGTAGCCACGGCGCCACCTGGGCGCTGTTGGGGCGTGACGTCACGTGAGGCGCAGAGCGCACACCGTGCGTAAGCTGAGCGCGTGACGGGGACCGATCCGGTGCCCCGGTGCGTGACACTGCTGACAGAACAGAAAGACAGAGGATCCGTCTGTGGATCGCTGTGGCCTCTTGCGCCTTTCCTGGCTTGCTGGACGCGTGGCAAGGGGCGGAGGGAGACTGCGGCCCAGGAGCTGCCGGCGCGCGTCTGGGGCGCAGCCGGAGTGGCGGGTTGAGGCGGGGCGCGCTTGGGAAGCACGGGTTGCAGGGCCTGAGCCGCTGACTTCGTCTTCTCCAAGCAATCGTGCTGGAGTTCCAGCGCCTGGCCGAACAGCGCGTCTGCGGAGATAGGGGCGTTCATCAGATGCCTCTTCTTCTTCTCCGGCATGGAAGAGTGATTCAGCCAGAGGTGCCTGTCGGCGACGACCAGAGAACCGAGGGAGCGCCCGTCGGCTTTGATGGCCGCCCTGATGGCCAGTGAGGTGAGGGAAGTGGCCCTGCGCAGCTGGTGGAGGGTAAGGTCGGAAGGCTGCGCGGACAAGTCCGCCACCAGTTCCTCAGACAGAGAGGACAAGAGAAAAGCCGTATTCATCGCCCTGACCGCCTGGCCAGTGCAGATGAAGGCCTTGGCGACGAGCTTCTCCGTGCCCTGACACGGCTTGGAGGGGAGCTCGGGATGCGATGTCCAGGTGGCTGCAGAAGAGGGCGCCAGACACCCAGCAACCGCATCTTCGACGCGCGAGAGCCGCATGAGGCCGATGGCGCTCGCTCGGTCCATGGCGTAGATTGCCGCGTGCCCCTGAATGGGAGCAATGGCGCCGAAGGGGGCCTCCCAGGCGGCCTGCACGTCGGCCACGACAGTAGGGTGAGCAGGCAGGGGGAGGGCGTCCGGGGAAGGCAACACGCTGGAGAAGGGGTCGAAATGCCCCTCCGGACAACGTTGAGGTGGAGGCAGGCCAAGCCTGCTAGCCGCCTGTGTAGCCACCGAAGCTAGCTCACTAGTTAGCTGAACGCCGTGGGTCTTCTGGACCGGCGGCAAGGACTCCACGGTTGCGCACCCTTTCGTGGAGAGGACAGATGCCTTGATGACGGGATCATCTGAGTCGTCGATCTGAGGTGGCAATTCCGCTGCACAGGCGAAGGCAGCGCCGATGGAGCTAGCAGGGCTAGTTAGGTGGGCCATGGCTAGCTGACTAGCTGGTAGCTGGCTAGCCGCTGAACAGCTAGCCGACGGCCGTGTAGCCACCGAAGATCGGCCGGCCAGCCCATCCGGGTGCGAGGACGCCAGGGGAAGTTCGGTGAAACGGCGGACGGGAGGGACACCGGTGCCAACGGGGGTAGAAGCCACCCCTGGACTCCTGGTGGAGCCCACGAAGAACGCCGCTCGGTTGGCGATAGCCACAGGAGGGAGGCGTTCGCAGGCCGAGCAGAGGTCAGGCTGAGAGAACGCTAGCATAGCATGCTCGCTTCCCAGGCATACAAAGCATGTGGCGATCACAGTTGGTGCAACGACGAGTTGCCATCTTGCATCTTGAGGTTCCAAAATTAGGTACCGACTTGAGAATCTTTGAGCAAGACGGTAATCCAGAGGAAGCTTTTAAAAAAGCTGTTGTGGTGGGCTTTCAAAAAAGCTGTTGGTTCAGAATATTTGCGAAAGCAAATGGAGCGACTCAGAAACACACGCAGTAGGCAAGGTGAAAGAGGCAAAGAGGACCAGAAGCGTAAGCGCAGTCAAGATAGACTTTCTGACGTCACGCAGGGCTGTCTAGTTGCCTGCGCGCGTCAGAGCGCTTACTGCCCTTTTTTCAAAGGGTTGGTTAAAGTTGACTTCAGAAAAAGTAGGAGATGATAGGCATCATCCATTCGTACGTTTCGGCTTCGAAACGAAAGAGAACCCCTTCCTTCAATGCACCGAAATGGCCTTATGTCTTTACAGCAGAACTCCACCCATTTTTCAGTCACATTTTGTTTAGCTTGCAGAGGGATTTCTCTCGATGTTACAAATGCAGCGATGCTCGGCTCTTACGGTCACCAAACGGCTCCTCTACCACCTGCGCCACCACCGCCCCTGACACATGACACAGATACAACACACATATGACACAGATACAACACACACACACACACACATAAACATACACACACACACACACAGTACCTCTTCAAATTTAATAGGCTGGAGACATTTTCTCATATTAAACAGGTTGCTATCACACTTCTTTGAGGAAGAAAATTGTGATATATCTCCTTTCTGTGTCATAATAATGCTGTTGTTGCAGTGTGTAAAAATCTTCTAAAAAGTATGTTTTAAGTCCACATCCATAGATGTAGAAGCATAGAAGAGATGCCAAGTCTACCCTGCAGACACAAGAATCCAGAGCGACATCAAGGTCAGGTGGGAGACTATATGTGTGTGTGTGTTTGTGTATGCGTGTGTTGGTGGTTGGGGTGTTCCTGCAGCAGGTGCAGGCAAAATAGTGGTGACAGCTATATGTGTGTGTGTGTGTGTGTGTGTCTGTGTGTGTGTGCATGTGTGTTTCCCAAGAGCTACACCCATGACCTTGCATTGTATTGCACTATCCTTTTTCAGCGGAGGAGCCGCAGGTGCACATTGTCATAAGGAGCATATGTTAGTAGCCTCAGTGTGTTCCTGTAAGCTCAGCCCTCAACTTAGAAATTTTCTGGGTCTTATCTGCACCTCTCAGGAACCCAACTAGAGATGCTACAGGGCAGAACAATGTGTGTGTGTGTGTGTGTGTGTGTGTGTGTGTGTGCATGTGTGTTTGTGTGAAATGAAGCAAGTGTGTCCATGTGTGCCTGTGCAAGTGACATATGTAGTGTGTTTGTGTGTGTGTGTGTGTGCGTGTGTTTGTGGGAACCACTACTGTAATGAGCGCATATCAGCTTAAGTGGGTGCTGGATGTTAGACATCAGAAGGAAAGAAGAAGGGTGTAAGAGGAGAGAGAGGAAGATGAGAGAGAGAGAGAGAAAGAGACAGAGTTTGTGTGTAGTGGAGATTTAGTGCAGGTGTGAGGGGCCACTGAAGCTCAGCATCTTGCCATTTTGCCTCGCTCTTTTCCTCTTTGTCCCCTAATCACTGCCTTTGTGGAGAGGAGTGTGTGTGTGTGTGTGTGTGTGCTTGCGAGTGAGCACAAGACCCATAGAGTGCAACCATGTGGAGGCAGTGTGTTCCCATAATGGGCGTCTTGCAGGGAAGGCGGTGGGCTGCTGCTGCTGCTCCACTTCCTGACGACTTGGAGGTCGGAGAAGGACAGAGAGAGAGGAGAGAAGAGAAGAGAGAAAGAGAGGAGAGATAGACGATGAGAAAAGAGGAGTGTGATCCACATCAGAAGGCATCAGCCTGTGCTGGGGCCAGCCTGGCTGCCAGCCGTCATCACTGGGCATCCCCTAACAAGGAGCGCAGGTACTGTCTGATGCGATTAGGCCAGTGGAGGACACCCAGTCTCCTCCATCTGCTGGGAGCCCTCTGCCCAATGGCTTCAGTAAACAAGAATAGATGAGGGGAATTAGGGCCACAGCACTGTGTTATCACGCAGGCAAATGCACGGGGCTCTCTCGTTTTTCATCTCATCTTCATTCCCTTTCAATTTAATCTTTATTTCATTTATTTTTGTTTTCTGAGAGTGTTTTTATACATCAACAAAGTCATTATATTGCCCTCTACTTTTTTTCCTATTCAATACTTTACTACTGTTTATTATTTTTCTTTTGCTTGTCAGGATATGATATAAAGCTATGTGCAACCACCACCAACCCTCCCCCCACCCCTGAAAAACACTCTCTCTCTCTCTCTCTCTCACACACACACCCACACACACACACACACACACACACACACCTAAGTCTGATATCCTTTTAATGTTACATGTTTTGCTTCCATTATTATATGACCACCTGCATCGGTATGGGGTTGGAGCGTGGAGGTGGGGGACTCTTTCAGAAAAGGCAATGCTCCTTTATTACAGCAACACTGCCGACTTGCTTCTGATCATTACTGGAATTAGCCGTGCAGATGGCACAGTGTAGCCCGCAGAGGAGAGCCCCGAGGCTAGCTCTAATGTCACCCACCTAAATGTCAAATGAAACCAAACTCACAAATTAGCCCAGCCCGGTGCCATTACCATTCCAAACTAACTGAGCAGACAAATGAGGTTCGATATGTAAGGTGAGCCTCGTTAAAATCAGAACACAGACAAACACACACACACACACACACACACACACGCACGCACGCATGCACTAAGACACACATACACACACACACAAACACTCACAAACAAATACCCTACACAAACACACATGCATGCATTACACACAAACACACACACACACACACACACAGCCTTGCAAGAATATGAGCAATCATAAATAAACAAATCGACAAAGACGGAAAGAAAAGGCTTAGGCTTGTGTGTGAATTAATGAACAGTCATTTTTGTCCAGGTAATGACTTCCAATAATTGCATGTGCTGCACAACAAGGCCCAACATCCATAATCCCCCTCAGACGACATTGGTGCCGTGACCATAGATCATGTTTTACTCATCCGCTGCCCTCCCCCCGTCCGTTATTGAGATTAATGGAGCGCACAGATGACGAGGAGTGTATGGGGAGTTCACTGTCATGGAGGATCCAGCCGAGCTCAGTGGGCAGGTGGATGCTGATGATGAAGCGGAAGGCTAATTAAGGGTTAGAGAGCACAGGCTAGCCTCGCAGGATGGCTGACTGGATGGCTGGCAGGCCGGAAGACCGCTGCTGATGGACACGGTAGACAGTGGGGGTGGAGGCTGTGGAGGTGGAGGAGGTGCCGTGGGACGCTAATCAGATAGAAACCTTGCTGTTCAGTCAGCAGAGCTAGCGTGTTGTCTTTGGGTAGTGTGTGTTTAAGGATGTTATTATGCTGTGTGGGTGTGTATGTTGAAACTGTTGATGTGTGGGATTGTGTGCATGCAGAAGACAATGATTAGTCTTTATAATTAGCATTATTAGTGTGAAAAGCCATACCAAAATCAAGTATGTCTATATCATATAATAATATCATGTGATAATGTTGTCTATAATATGTAATAATATCATATAATAATGTGTGTCTATATCTTGTAGTAATTTTATTCCGCCTCTATCAGGTGATGATGTGTGTCATATCTCTCAGACTGGGTGTGAATGGCGCAGTCCTAGATTTTTCTCATATCCAGCCCACCCATGGGCCTTCAGCTAAGATTGCCAGGGAAACTAAGCAGTGTGCCGGTGGGTTGAGGCACGCAGGTCACCGCGGATTTACGTCTATCAGGGATGGCAACATCACTCAAAGGGAATCAGGGTTATGCATAAGTCAATCTAAAACCCAAACAGAAGCCCCGGCACTGGATGATGAGGTTGCGTTCACTGAACTTTGGAGGGGAGCCCCATACATCATAAAGCTGTCACAAACAAACAGGGCTGATATTCAGATCTGAGAGCTGGTGGAAACCATGCGATAGGATCATCTTTACTTGTCCTGACTATTATAGTTATATGATTCATAACTATGTTGCTGCACCTTTCAGCACCTTTCACTGATTATGACTGATGATTAAGAAGAAAGTGATCAATCGTCATCGTCATCAATAATTATCACAAACCATCTGATCATCCGTGTCACCAAAAACTGGGTGAGTGTTATTGCTAGTTATATATCATAATTGTGATGCCATTGCTAATCATTTAGGAAAAAGGGGACATTAGTCATTGCTAATCATTTAGGACAATGGCAACATCATTATGGTTGAATGTAATCTGTCATGTCATGCTGTGTACTGTATTATGGCATCTGATGGTATGTGGCCATATGTCACATTAGATCCCTCAAGAGACACTCTTCTTTGCGGTATCTGCAGAGGCAATGCCAATTAAACAAGAACGGAAGTGCAGCCACTCCGACAGAGGATAAACACATCTCCCTGTGGTTATCACAGAAGAACAGCCTGTAGATAAAAAGAACTGTGACAATAGTCAGAGAGGATTAAAATGCAAAAATTGCTTGAGGAAAGCCTCCCCTCTCATTTAGACTATTTGGTTTTCAATTAAAAATCTTGAAGTACTGAGACCAATTTCAACATTGATGCATGTAACAGTAAGTTGTCAATGGTACATTATACAGATTATACAATTTTACTGTATACTCCAAAATCTCAGCATGAGATCTTTTTTGCATTTGCATTATTGTGTATGTGCTCCGGATTGTGTATGCCATTTTAGCCCGAGAGAGAAATAGATACAGATAGATAGAGAGAACAGATAAAGAATGAGAGAGTCTTTATGTAACTCTGTGTATGTGTGCGTGTGTGTCTACATGCGTTTCTCTCAGCTCTGGAGGCCACAGGTGGCAGGTGGTGAGAGCTCGGCTCTGACCCTGAGAAGTGAATGCAATTAATCAGCTTACCCGGGAGATTCTAAATTGCGGCGAATGTCACTGTTTCGAGTGCGGCCGTGATTACAAGGGAACAACGCCTCTCTTGTGTCCTTGCTGAGCGGCTCCCTGATGAATGTGTGCCCGTTGTGTGATAGATAAATGCCTCGCATGCTGTCAACACACATCTGCTCAGAAAGCAGTTCAGGTACAGATTCGTACTCGTTTCACATCACCATTTACGCTATAGTAGCCTAGCAACCATGTCCATTTTTCTCTTTGATTCATTCTTCATAAATCTCACCTTTTATTTTCATTCTTGTATGGGATTCATTTGTATAATCCTTACATATTATTTCTGTTTTGGTAAGCACGTGCCCCCTAAAGGATTAAAGACTGTTACTGTAAATAGGAAGCTGATCTGGTGAGGGTTTGGCTGACTGGGATAGCAGAAATAATTTTAGCAGCTAATGCTGAACGGTGCCTGGTTTTCTTTATTCCCAGGCTGTCTTATCTCTATTTTATTAAGCCCTGCTGTGTATAAATAGTAATAATTAATGTATTCAATCTCTCTTGGATTGCAACCAAACACATGCACCAAAGAGTCCCTTGTCAACACTGTCTACAATGGGGGCAAACAAAAGGAAATAAAAACTCAAGATGAATTGTTAACTCAGTCGTAATGCAATGCAAAGGTAGGGACTGTGAAAACAGGCCTGTAAATCTTAGTTGACTTATGACCTGGGTGATGCTCTCTGAGAGCAGGCAGGATCTGAGGACTCAGCTAAAATGTTAATGAAAAATGCATAAGAAAGTGCGCTATGCCAATACTAGTGTGTGATCTGCTCACATGAACAGCCTGAGACAGTCGGTATGAGGTGCTCATCATGGAAATCAAACGTGCATGCAGAGGCTGTAAGGTGTTGATCCAAAGGAGAGTGACGATGCCTGCATGACCATATGTCCCACGTTATCAGTGTATGATGGGCAAAATGCTGAATTCATGCAGTGTGTTTGGTGTAATATTTGAAATCAGCAAGAGCTATAAACTTTGT
>JAGFZM010001847.1:208070-241230 GCA_017657215.1 Limnothrissa miodon | reverse complement strand
CTCAAGAGGGCAAGTCCACTAATAAGAACCATAAGAACAAGAAGAAGATGAAGAAGAAGACAAAGAAGAAGAAGAATACATATGTATATTGACAAAGAATTACAGAGATATTCTACCATTTGTCATACTGTTTGTATAGCTGAGAAGTTGTGCTCCCACTTCCAAATGTCGGCATACTAAGCATTTTGATTTCATGATTGGATGGTTATGGAAAAAACAATAATATTGTAAAAAAGGATAGGAAAAGGGCCGGTTAGTTAGTGAGTAAGTAGAATAGGGAGATTGCAGACATACGGAGTCAAAAAATATATTCAAACTAGGAAATACATACTTAAATCACATACTTTTATATGTAATGTGTCCCGTCTGCTGTAACAGTTCCATTACATAAACACGCAGTGCTTATTTCAAACGTGTGACCCAGCATGCTTCAAACCGAGGTTCTCTGAGAGTCTACAGATGAGCATCGCTGTCATATCTCTTTCTTTCTGATCCATCAAAGAGCAAGTCTGCCAGAGATATCCCCTAAGTTCAAACATACTGCCGCTCTGAACTTAAGTTGCACACTTTCAGAAAGTAGAGCATCTTTTAGCCCCTGGAAAAGAAAAAAAAGACAAGGAAAGAAGAGAAAATAGAGGGGGTGGGGGTGCAGGAAGAGGGTGCAGAAGAAAAAGAAAGTTGGGTTTAAGGGTACAGAAGTAAAAGAAAGTTGGGTTTGAGATGAAATATTGGCTTGGTGGACCAGACTTTTCCAGTTTGTCTTTGTCAGAGTCTGGGCACTCATGATAGGCACTGTAGGTACTGTAGTTTTATGTTTTGCTGTGGTGGGCACTTTGAACATTCAACTAAATCAAAGTTCTCTTTCGTTTCGAAGCCGAAACGTACGAGTGGATGATGCCTATCATCTCCTGCTTTTCTGAAGTCATTTTAAACCAACCCTTTGAAAAAAGGGCAGTAAGCGCACTGACGCGCGCAGGCAACTACTTAGACAGCCCTGCGTGACGTCAGAAAGTCTATATATTGACTGCGCTTACGCTTCAGGTCCTCTTTGCCATTTTCACCTCGCTACTGCGTGTGTATTTCTGATTGTCTCCGTTTGCCTTTGCAAATATTCTAAACCGACGGCTTTTGTCAAAGCCCACCAAAACAGCTTTTTTCAAAGCTCTTCGAGGGATTTCCCGTCTTGCTCAAAGTGCTCACGCCGGTCCCTGACTTCTGGTACCACGAGACGCAAGATGGCTACTCGCCGATGCACCGATTGCGACCGCGCAATGGCGATCTCCGACCGCCATGCCATCTGTTTCATCTGCATGGGGAACGAGCATGCTATGCTCGCCTTTTCGCGACCAGATCTCTGCTCGGCTTGCGAACGCCTCTCCCCTACAGCTATCGCCAACAGAGCGGCTTTCTTCGTGGGTTCCACTAGCGTTTCAGGGGCAGGTTCTTCCTCCGCTGGCGTTAGGGGTATTGTTCCCCACCAGTCTCTCGATGTTTCCCCGGCGTCTCCGCACCCGGTTGGGCTCATCGATCGAGCTTCAGTGGCTAATCGACCGTCGGTTAGCTTCTCAGCGGCTAGCTTGCTACCAGCTAGCCAGCTAACCGAAGCCCACCAGGCTAGTCCTGCTAGCTCCATTGGCGCGCTCTTCGCCCGCGCGGCTACCACGCCGCCTCAAGGCGACACCAATGACGAGCCAGTTATCGAGGCTGTGGATGAGGAGGAGATGTCCTCCTTCCTCTCCGCTCACGGCGCCACCGTTGAGGATGTTCCTCCGGCGGTCAAGACCCACGCCGCTCAGCTAGCTTCCGAGCTAGCTTCTTTGGCTACTCAGGCGGCTAACAGGCTAGGCCTGCCTCAGCGCTATCCGGAAGGGCGTTTCGACCCCTTCTCCGGTGCGCTGCCCTCTCCAGATGCTCTCCCCCTCCCCGCTCACCCCACAGTTGTGGCCGATGCGCAGGGCTCCTGGGAGGCTCCCTACGCCGCCATTGCCCCTATCCAGGGACACGCGGCGTTTTATGCGATGGACAAGGCGGGCGCCATTGGCCTCTTGCAGCTCCCTCGCGTTTAGGATGCGGTCGCTGGTTGCCTTGCACCAGCCTCTGCTGCCACCTGGACATCGCCTCCCGAGCTCCCCTCCAAGCCGTGTCAACGCACGGAGAAGCTTGCATCCAAGGCCTTCATTTGCACAGGCCAGGCGATAAGGGCGCTAAACACTGTCTTTCTCCTCTCCTCCTTGGCGGAGGAACAGGTGGCTGAGCTGGCTACGCAGCACTCAGAGCTGACCGTCCATCAGCTCCGCAGAATTACCGCCCTCACCTCACTGGCTATCCGGGCGGCCATTAAAGCCGACGGGCGCTCCCTTGGCTCACTGGTCGTCTTAGACAGGCATCTCTGGCTAAACCTCTCCTCCATGCCGGAGAAAGAGAAGAAGCATCTGCTGAATGCTCCTATCTCTGCCGATGCACTGTTTGGCCAGGCGCTGGAGCTACAGCGCGATCGCTTGGAGAAGACGAAGTCGGCGGCTCAGGCCCTGCAACCCGTACTTCCCAAGCCCCGCCTCAACAGACCGCTCCCGCTGCTCCTCAGACGCGTGCTCGTACGCCTCAAAGGACGCAAAAGAAGAAGCTCCCGCCGGTTAGCCGGGAGCGGCGTAAGAGGCCACAGCGACCCTGATGGGGTCGCGTGTGCGCGGCAGAGCATGTCATGCGATCGCCATCCATTGACTGCTACGCCTCTGTGTGCTCTCAAAGGCCCGGGTCCTCGCTCTGCAGTCCCCAGCTCGGAGCGTTCTCCCCCGCTTCGGCGGTCCTCTCTGATCTAACCCCCTCACGGGGCGCTGAGTTTGCCTTGTTCACAAGCACTCCGCACACACGCTACAGCCCCTCTGGGGCAATGTTTGAAAATGAGCCCCGGCCCAGGCCGGAGGACGCTCTCTGTTCTGTCAGCGCTATCGCGCACTGGGGCACTGGTACGGTCTCCGGCGCGCGTTCAGCTGACACACGCCCCGCGCTCTGCGCCCCGCGTTTCGACACACCTAGACGGCGCCCACGTGGCGCCGAGGCCTCCACTTGTGCCACGTTTTCCACGTCCTCTGTCCCCCTCGCCTTCGGGCAGTGGGCATGCGACGCCTCTGAATCGTTCACGAGCAGCGCTACTGCGCACTGGGGCACCCACATGGTCTCCGACACATGTGCCTCGCGTGATGACTCGCCTCTACGGCGCCCAGGTGGCTCCGAGGCCTCTACTAGTGTCGCCGCCTCCGCGTTCGCTGTCCCCTTCGCCTCTGAGCAGTGGACATGCGACGCTTCGGAGTCGTTCACGGTCGAGAAGTCCCCCCCGTCCTCTCTCGCCGCTTCTGTCGGTCGATTCCTCGCCCAGATACGCGCAGAACTGTCTGCTCAGTCTGGCACGTCTGCCCTTGGCCAGACGGGTAGCTTCTCCCCCTTCTTCGAGGTCGTCGCCGATACGCACTCCGGGTCGGCTGCCCCACGGGGCGTCGCAGGTGCAGTGCGCGGCTCATCGACCTCCTACGTCGCTGACACGCGCTCCAGGTCGGCCGCCCTACGGGGTGTCGCAGGTGCAGTGCACGGCTCATCGACCACCTACGTCGCTGACACGCGCTCCAGGTCGGCCGCCCTACGGGGTGTCGCAGGCGAAGCGCACAGCCCACCGACATCGGATTTCGCTGACGTGCGCGCTGAGTCGGCCGCCCCACCGGGCGTCGCGAGTACTGTGCACGGCCTCTCAGTCACGCGTGAGCGCCCAACGGTCTCACACACGGCTAACTGGCCCTCAGCCCCCGCACACTGTCGGGTCTCTGGTCTGTCAGTCGGACGCTCTTCGGCTTCGCGGACAGCCTCAGTCTTTGACCTCGGCCCCCCTAGTGCCACCCGGAGGCAGCATAGCACTTCGTTTGTCCTTGCTGCCTCCTCATGCCGCCGCTCTGCTCCGGCAGAATTGGGCGATGTGCACAACGTCGCATTGGGTCCTATCAACAGTGTTGAACGGCTATCAACTGCAGTTCAGGTGGCCACCCCCGCCCTACAGAGGTGTCATGGAGTCAGTGGTGCCCCCCTCCAGGGCCCCTGCTCTCAGACAAGAGCTTTGAAAACCCTGAGAAAGGGCGCTAGATCCGACGCTGCCGTGCGCAGGTCGCTACAGTACGTACTTCCTGGTGCCCAAGAAGTCGGGAGCTTTTCGCCCTATCCTAGACCTCAGAGCGCTCAATGCTTCGCTCAAACCTCTCACCTTTCGCATGCTCACGGGGCGAATGGTGGCGGAGTCGGTCCGCCAGGGGGACTACATGGTCACCATAGACCTTCAGGACGCCTATTTTCACATAGGCATAGTCCAGAGGCACAGGCGTTTTCTACGCTTCGCCTTCGAGGGCAGCGTGTACGAGTACGCAGCCCTCCCCTTTGGTCTATCTCTAGCACCTCGGTGCTTCACGAAGTGCGTGGAGGCGGCGATCGCTCCTCTACGCGCTCAGGGGATCAGACTCCTCAATTACTTGGACGACTGGATGCTGCTGGCTGGTTCCAGACAGCTCCTAGCGTCACAGACCCATGTGGTCTTGCGTCACCTGCACAGTCTGGGTTTCTTAGTGAACCTAAGCAAGTGCATGCTCTCTCCCTCCCAGGAGGTCGAGTTCTTGGGCGTGAGGCTGAACTCACGTTCGATGAGAGCGACGCTCACACCGAAGAGGCTTCAGGACATCAGGGCGTGTCTACGCCATTTCAGACTCGGTGCCTGCGTTTCGGCCAGGCTGTGTCTCAGACTGACGGGCCTCCTATGCGCCGCAGGCGGCGCTGTCCCACTCGGCCTCTTACACTTACGCCCGCTGCAGCTCGCCTTAGCGGAGCTAGGTGTATCCTCCAGGTCGAACCCCGCCCGTCGGATTTTAGTGTCCAGACGCATGTGGCTAGCCCTCGCGCATTGGCGCAGGCCGTCCTCCTTCACCGGAGGCGGCGCCTTGGGTGCTATAGCCAGACGCATGACGGTGACCACCGATGCGTCCAAAACAGGCTGGGGCGCCGTTTGCTGCGGTCGCCCCGCCAGGGGGATATGGGGCACAGCCTCCAGGAGATTACACATCAATGTGTTGGAACTCCTTGCTGTCTTCTGCGCTCTGAAGGAGTTTCTCCCTCTTCTCAGAGGAGAACACGTTCTTGTGCGCACAGACAACACCACTGTTGTGGCGTATATCAATCGCCAGGGCGGCACGCGCTCTCCGGACCTGTTTCGCCTGGTGTACAAGCTGCTCACCTGGGCCTCTCGCCACTTCCTGTCGATCAGGGCGGCGCACTTGCCAGGTGTTCGCAACACAGGCGCGGACCTCCTCTCCAGGGGTGTTCCGCGTGCAACCGACTGGCGCCTCTTGTCGGTCAGTCCTGACTGTCTTGAGTTCACGCAAGGTGACGCGCGGGTCACGCTGCGGCCGAATCCCTTTTCTCGCCCGAAAGTGCTGTCTACTGACCCTCGTTCGAGGGTCATTGAGCTCGCAGCCCTTCCTGAGACGGGCAGTTCTGTGCCCGTTACTCTGTGCCCAGTCAGAGCGCTTCGTGCCTACTTGACGCGTACGCAGAGCATCAGGAAGACGAACCAGTTGTTCGTCTGCCATGGCGAGCGTGCCAAGGGTCAGGCCTTGTCTACCCAACGCATGTCGCATTGGCTTACGGAAGCCATACGTCTGGCATATGAGGCGGCGGGTGTTCCTCCGCCTGTTCATGTCAGGGCGCACTCCACCCGTGGAGTGGCGGCTTCTTGGGCCTTCTGGAAGGGCGTCCCCCTGAAGGATATCTGCTTGAGCGCTTCGTGGGCCTCAGGCAACACCTTCGCGCGTTTTTACGCATTGGACGTCACCAGGCCGGGTGTAGCAGAGTGTTCTCTCTGGGCCCGGCGGCGGTCCCATGGATCCTCCCACCTCGGGCTCCTCGGTGTAGGGCTCTTGAGGCTTGGTTGTAGTGATCCACTCGTACGTTTCGGCTTCGAAACGAAAGAGAACGTTACGGATACTAACGTATCCTCGGTTCTCTGAGTGAGAAGCCGAAACGTACGCTTCGGGCCTCAATCGCCGACGCTGGCGAGCTTGGCAAAGAGGACCTGAAGCGTAAGCGCAGTCAATATATAGACTTTCTGACGTCACGCAGGGCTGTCTAAGTAGTTGCCTGCGCGCGTCAGTGCGCTTACTGCCCTTTTTTCAAAGGGTTGGTTTAAAATGACTTCAGAAAAGCAGGAGATGATAGGCATCATCCACTCGTACGTTTCGGCTTCTCACTCAGAGAACCGAGGATACGTTAGTATCCGTAACGTTTTTCAAGGTTTTCTAATTGGATACTTACAAATGTTAGAAATGGAAACCTGACTAATGTTGTATCAATTTGAAAGGACTTATGATGAGTGGATTAATCCATAGCCTTGATTTTTTTTCCCACATTGCCGACTAAATGGAAATGGCAGAATTTAGGGCGAGGTAGACCAAATAGCAAAGTGCGGACGTTGGCCCTGTATAATGAGAGCAAGGAAGGATAGATCTCCCTAGATGACTTGTACAACTTCTACATTTTTTGTTTGTACAATGAACGCTGTTTATACAACGGTCTATCACAAACTCTTTAAAGGCCCACTATGCAACATTTATCATTTAAGTAATCAGTTTCATTTCATTTCGTTTAGGATGCTAAAATGAGTCATTACACAGTGAACGAACGTTGTAGAATGCGCCACCGTGGCCTATAGCGGTAGATACAGCACTTGCAGTGTTCAGCAGTGCGAACCACTCCAAAGTTTTAAGCAAACAAACTCCAAAGTTGTAAACAAACACATCAAGGGGGTTGAATTACGGTGCTGTTTATGTCCCTGCATAAAAAAACTGTAACCTGAACAGTCAAGATCTTTCCTCTACACCCTAATTTCTCCTCCTCTGTTTTCATTTTGGGGACATGAGGACATGTCTGCTAGTTCCACTTATACTGTGCTAGAAGATGATGCCATTAAGACCTGTATATAGTCCAAACAACAAAAGTCAAATAAATGCAGAGGGTTTTCAGACAGCCCATTATTTGTGAGTTTTTATAGTCGGTTGCTCATGACAGACTCAGGACATAACTTGCCATAATAACCCCTAGCTAGAGTTTTATGCATGAGCTGTTGAACACATTCCCTGTGCAGCAAACTGCAAACTTGCAGAATATCCATTGAATCTTCCTACACTCAGTTATGCTATAATGACTGCTCCATTTAAGTGATTAGTGATTGATTTATTCAATTTTGAGAAGGAAGAGTGAACTAACCAAATAAAAATACAAAATCAAACTGGGCCATAGACAAAAAAAGTCTGTCTTATTACAGGTTTCTGCTGTCTAAGGTTTTTAGTGTGTGTGTGAGTGTCCCTGAATAAAACAAAAAAGGACACACCTGCACTCTTATCTCTTATCCCTTCTAAAAGTAAACTAGGTTTCTTAGTGAAATCTTAGTGAACTTAAGTTTAGATGCAAAACTAGTTTTGCCCACCTTCAGAAAGGTGTAAAAAGAATAATTTACATAATTAATGTACTGAACAAGCAATTTCTATTTTGATGTTATTGTGAAGCAAAAGTAAAATAAAATAATTGAATATGATTATTGTAATAGTAATATTACAAATCAGCATATTTTTTATTTTCTTTTATAATGTTTGTGTGCCTGTGTTGTTTAGTTTGTGTGGAGGTCTGTTCTAGATTCCCTGAGTCTCTAGAGAGCCTTCATCAGAGATCAGTCTGCAAGAGGCCTTGAGTAAACTGGATAGATGACGGCAGAGGGCTGTGATCAAAAAGGTCACAGTGTTGTGGAAGTGACCTGCGACCGCTTCGCCAGGACTAACAGGAAGTAGGCGAGTCTGTGGCATCACCACCAGGCTCTCATTTACCAGTCGCAATGTTTGAAAACATTTAGTAAACGTTCCCGTAGATCTCTTTGTGGGGGAAGTACAAAATGTTTTCACATTAACTTCAGCATCAGAAATGAGCAGAAGCATCAGAAATCTTAGCATTGCCAGGGTAGACAAGATTAGAACTTATCAGGATTAACTTAATTAATTGATTAAAGGTTCCTTAAAGATAAAAGAACTGGGGATAGACCTAGTGGCTATACTGAGCCACATACTGTACCAGTTAACAGATCAGCTACTATTAGCACCAGAGCAAACTCATATGCTTGATGATGGACCAGAGATGGACTGATTTTGCCGCAGCCACAGCTCCTACTTGTGTTTTCACTTGGTATTTTTCACATTTCTTTCCATCCTATGTGACCAGCATTGTACTGGATTTACCTCTTAATTCTTGGGTATTTTTTATTTGGTCAGTTAGTCCCTATCAATTTAAAAAGATTCAATTAATTTGACAATTTCTGCCAAGCGCTTCTATTCAAATAATGCACTTGGAGAAGATAGGAGAGAAACTAGGCCAAGACTTGCATCAATCATATGCATCGGATGCGTCGATCAAGCCATGGGGCAAGTAGGGACCATGCGGTGGGCTACTTTCTGATAGCCAGATTTAGTTGAAGGCGGCCTTGCCTACTGTTTTGGCTGTGCAGCGAACTCGCAGGCTAGAATGATGGGTGAGCCAAGGGATGCAATATTCAAAAATACCTTGGCTGAAGAAAGAGTCTTTTTCACGCACAATGTCGCTCCTCCGTCCGACTTCAACGGTCTCTGGGAGGTGCTCAACATAAACAGACTAACCACACCTGTAGGTCCGTAGGGTCAATAAATCCTGATGACAATATAAACAAATGCTATTTTTTTCTTGCATCTTTTTTTGTTAAACTAAATCTTTAATGTACTGTATGCAACCCCACTTGTCTAGCATTAGTATTTCAATCTATGTGATCCATGTGTCCATGATCCTCTGCAGTCAATGTGCCTCTTTCGCAAAATGGCTGGTGAAGGATGTATGTGTTTCGAATATGAAGAACCAAATTGATCTCTCCCACCATTTGACCTCCAGAGTATAGCTGCTGTGTGTGTATACACACCCCCCTCTAATAACGTGCTCTCCATTATGAACTTCCAACACTGAAGCACCATGCAGCCCAAGAACACATTCTCCCTCTTATGAGAAGCAATCCCCTCTACTGGAGAGCTGGAGGCAAGTGCTATTTAGCGCAGGCAAGCATCTCCACAGGGTGGCTGCCTTGCTGTGTGGTAGGTTAGGATAAGCTAAGGATCTTAATCTCCTTCACCAATTAAGTGGTTACTGAAGGCCTTAGAAGCCATAAAGCTTCACTCCATGTATAAGCCGAAGCCATCACAACCAGTTTTTTTTTTCTTAAGTAAAATACAGGATGTGAGGAATTGGCTGGTGCGTTGCATGTGTGTATGTGTGTGTGAGTGAGTGGACATGGGGTACGGCACGAGTATCAATATATGGAATGGTAATCTCCTTGCTGTCTGTCAACAGTTCCCTAAGTCCTTGTGTTCCATGCATGTTCACAAACCTGGACGCATGAGAGCAGAGAGGGGAAGAGAGAGAGAGAGAGAGAAATGGGAAGGATGAAAATGAGGGAGAGCAAAAAGAAGAGAGAAGGAGGAGAAGAGAGACATATGGAGGGGAGGAGAAAAAAAAACACTGAGACAGAATGATACAGGGAGAAAAGATAAATAGATAGAGAGAGAGAGAGAGAGAGAGAGAAGAAAGGTTGGTAGGAAGCCATAATGAGAGTAGCGGGTTGTGGAGTGTTTGGCTTTTGGGAGCTTATGGTTTGTTTATGCCAGTGTGAGCTCTATGAGATATGTGTGAGCCACATGGTCTCAGAGACGCACTGCTCAACATGACCTCTTTATATTCCAACAGCACCTCACCTCTCCTCTCCTCCCCTTTGTGGGTCCCAGATCCTGCTGGACATAGAAGCAGTGCTGTGCTGTGTGTTAAGAAGCAAAGCATGTGTAGCATCATTTTTTTTTAAAGGCAAAGCCTCCACCCTGGCAAGACTGATGACTCATCTGGAGGTGATAACCCTTTCTGTCCACAGTTAAAATATACTATTCATACATTATATCTGATCGCAGTTTATTTGCCAGCACATGGGTTTTTAAAAGCGTGTTTAAATAACGATACTGTGATGAACTTTATGCGAGCCAGAGGTTAAGATCTATCGGGCTCAGCAGAATCTCCCATCAGCGTTTTTTTTATGCCGAATCTCAGCGACTCCTGTGCACATCTCTAGGCTCACGAGAGCTGGTGACTCCACCCAATCACCCGCTGCCTCAACTGCTGATGCATCCATCTGTCCCCTGAGGACGCTGCTAGACTCCGGGGTAGATGCCCTCTTAATTGAGACATTTGCATTTGCACACGGCCAGTTCTGGAGAGGGATCTCCATCGAGTGGTGACACTCACTGCCCTCCCATTCAATGTCTGTGTGCATGCGTGTATGTGTGTGTGTGTGTGTGTGTGTGTGTCCATGTGTGTGCGTGTGTGTGTGTGTGTGTCCATGTGTGTGCGTGTGAATAGGGGTACTGGGGGTAGTGGAATATTCATGAAGTAATTAGAGGGGCACTAATTAATTCCCCATAAATAATTAACAAATTGGTGACACACATGGAGACACTTGTCTGTTTGTTTTACTCAGATGTTCAGTACAGGCTCAGAGTGTGCATAGTACAAGGCTGCCCCCTGGTGGAGATTACATGGCCTTTCTCTAATCTCTGCAGCATTCATGTTGTACAGTACATTCACATTGTTAAGGGCTTGATAGTGTCTGTTCAATAAGTATAGTGGCTTTAAATGAAATTAGTTGCACAAAATAATAATCTTCTAATCAAAAATGATTAACCAGTCACAAAATTGGGAGCAAACAAGCTATTATCAAGCTATTATCTTAGTAAAGACACAAGGATTTTGAGATACAGTGTGTTCACTGTCATTAACACATGCAGCATGTGTAAATAGTGTAATGCAGTTAATATCTCTGGAGACAGCATTGCTCTGCTAATTACTCTGGAAAATATCACATTGTTTTTTTTTTTTAGTGTACACACTGAAAACATGTGATGATGTGTTTCCTATACAGTTATTTTGTGAACCGAGAAAGCCATGCTTTTTAAAGTCATAGAAATTCCATTAAACATATGATGTCAATTTCGTGGAATATTACACTTTATTATTGCTTAATGTGCTTACATTCTGCAGACCAGTGATTGCAATATTGGCCTAATTGGGGTGTGTGTGTGTGTGTGAGAGAGAGAGAGCGAGATAGAGAGAGAGAGAGATTTGAAAAATACTGACATTGATAAATGGTCTTGGTCGCAATCTATAATGTAATTACCAATGGCTTAGCAACCCAATTACCCCACCCACCCCCATTCCTCATATACACATAGAGTACACACACAGACACTCTCTCTCTCTCACACACACACACACATACAATTACGATATCTCCATCACCTTCTCAGTGTGGGTATTGTGAACCTCTAGAAACTTGTCCATTTTTCCATGCTGATGTGTCTAAATGAGTGTACAACCTCAAGTGTGTTTTTTACACTATCTATAACACATTTAAAGTTTCATTAAGGTGGTACTGGTACTCACACCAGTTGAGGTGTTTGACTTGGATCATTTATTTCTAAGCATAATAGTTACTATTGTAATACAGGAGTGCTTCTGTTTGCTGGATGTATAGGATCACATTTGTAGGTTACAGATTTGTGAATGTGTCCTTTACTCTGTCCTTTAATCTTATTTCTTTGTTTTATTTTATTTTATCCACTATGTTTTTATTTTTATCTTTGTAAAGCACATTGAACTGCCTACTTTGTGTATGAAATGCGCTATATAAATAAACTTGCCTTGCCTTGCCTTCACACCTGCCTTGTATAGTTTGCTTAAACAAACCCAAACTATGGTGGCCGACAGGTGCAAACGACGTGCAACTTATGAAAACACATGCAAATCAACAAAACACGTGCACGTGATTCACAGTCATACATGCCCACATACATACAGTACATGCATACAAAGATACATTAGTACATCATGTCATGGTAGACACATTTCATCTTTTAAACACCAGAGGGGGCTAGAGAGAATCAAAGTAGTGAAAAGTCCCATGTTTTCCTTCATTCGCTACCATAGTGGTAGCCTTGGTTCTCCGAGGAGTCCCGCAGACATATAACACTTTGGGATATTCGCAACTTCGTTGTGACTTCGCTGAAAACTACCACCAACCTTTTTCATAGAAAAAGGCAAGCTGTGCGCATGCCAGCAGAGGGCTCGCGACTCCAAGGAGAGACGTCACGAAGTCCATAAAGACATGAGCACAGATCTGGACCTCCTCTTTTTTCACCCTTCACGTACCCACGGCACGAGCCGCTACCCACGTAGACCAAGGGCGACCTGAGGCCAGATGTGTTATATGTCTGCGGGACTCCTCTGAGAACCGAGGCTACCACTAGGGTAGCCGAGACGTTCTCCTTCGGGTCCCTCAGACATATAACACTTTGGGAGTATACAACCAACCTCAGGGAGCAAACTCACATGAGGGAGTATACAAACCCGGACGTCAGGCGGCCCAACAGCGAGGGCCAGAGCACACTCGCCGCCACACCCGACCTGGTCACGTCCAGAGCATAGCACCTGATGAAAGTATTATAGGAGGCCCAGGAGGCACTCTGACAAATATCAGTTATCGAGACTCCTTTCCAAAATGCCCATGAAGCCGCCACCCCACGGGTGGAGTGCGCTTGAAGCCCGACCGGCGGGACAAACAGCTGTTTGGTGCGTCTGAACTCGCTTACCGGAGGTAAGCATGCAGTGTTCTAACTGGGCAGAGCAAGACCAGAGCGGAGCCATCAGCCACGTCCTGGGGCAAGGCGTGCAGCTCAATTTGTCAACTGAGGACCTCAGAGAGGACCCAGGAGGACACTGACTTAACCGGGGGCAGGCAGACCCACCTGGCCCCTCTCATGAACCTCAAGGCAAGGGGATGAGCCCCTGGGGACACACCACTGTAGCCTGTGTGGCTGGCTACAACCTGTGCTGGAGGAAAGAGAGCACAGACACGATAGGGCAGGACAGAGGGTCACAGCCTCTATCTGCACACCAGGAGCTGAAAAGCGCCACTTTCAACGTTATAGGGACCTTGTGGAGGGGGCCCTAGCAATCTGGATGAGGGCAATCTGCCATGCCGCTTAATGAGCACAGGCTGAGTGGGCACATCGAGGCACAAGGCTGCCACCCTGTCAGAGCTCGAGGTGAGGCCTGTGGCACACAACATCAGAGCTTGTAGGGGAGGGGTGGGGGCAGAGGTACGCGAGAGTGGCTCCATAGGGCTGGAGGCGCGACTGAGGCGACGTCCAGATGCCCAAGAGGAGCACCCACTTCCCCCGTCCAGCTGCGCACATGCGCCAAACGCCAGGCCGCTTAAAGAGCACAGGCTGAGTGGGCACGCCGAGGCGGTGGTAGGGTCTGTCTGTTCTGTGGAAGCGCCCGCCGGGCAGATGCCGATGGGGACAGGGGCCCTATTGGGGGAGGGGGGAAATTGCACTCTGCAATTTCTCACAAAGGATTCAATTACGTTTACAAATCGATTGAATTGTAAAATTGAATCACACAACAGATCAACTGAACTCAGGATGACCACATGTCAGACAGGGATTAGACCAGTACTCTATAACTGTTTATTGTTTAGGGCTAATGGCTAAAATGCACATAAGGGAGGTGGCATAAAGCCAACACAGGTATAAACCGCCATCTTGTGGCTCGTTGGAGCAGTTCGTTTGCCGAGAGTCTGACTTAAAGACCCACTCCAGTCATTTTTTTTACACTGTATTTGCGATATTGTTCGTTATAAAGTTGCACTAATCATTTTTTTTTCATGAAAAAATCTCTTCATATGGTCTAAATAATAACCATACAGATCCATACCTCCACACCGATCCCTGAAATTGAGATTTCCTCGGAACTAAAACTGTGGTTCCAGACAAGTATTCTAGAATCCCGTCCAAGTCAAGATCGTTTATCTATGACTCTATGATGCATAAGCTCTCCCGTTTGATAACTTCACAGCTTAAAAGCTGGCCCACACTACACGACTTTATAATCTTATAAGATTTTTAAAATCGGGAGTACACCACACACTAAAAGAGAATCTTAGCCGATGTTTTCCTTTCCCCGATCGTATAAGATTCGAACGTTCAAGGGAACACCGCACACTACAAGAACATTCGGCCAGACTTACCATTTGCGCTCAATTTGTATTATGGCTGATTAGGTTTGTGTTGACGGAAGCAAAACTATTTAGGCTACTGCCCAATACTCTGCTGGTTTGTTCTGACTAGTGAGTGATCAGAGAAGATGTCAACGCCAGTGCTTGAGAAAATACTCGCTTTCTGTATTTGTAATACACCATATAGGCTAAAACGTTTGCAAATAGCCTATTGTGGCGTAGCCTAGCCTACTCTGTGCAGAAGAGCTGACAAAAAGACCCCAATAGTCAAGTTCATTCATTTTAGCTGGCCTGCTGTCAATGAGTTCTTATTTTACCTGAATGATAGAGAAGAGATATAAGGGAACGTTTAGCCTATCTGAGCATCTTCATTCACAACATTTAGCAAAAGAAGCAGAAGAGAAAAGCTGCATAGAAGTATTTGCGTTGAGGGAAAGAAAACGATTTAGGCAATGTTAGGTAGAGGATATAAGGAACATTTTAAGAATGACAGCAGAGGAGTTTGAGGTGTTTAGGCCTAAAAGTTGCGCCAATCAAGGAACAAAACACCAAGATTAGAAAGGCTGTCAGTGGCTGTGAACGACTAGCCATAATGCTGGATCTGCTCTGATTAACGTTAACTAGTTTACCGTGACATAAGTGTTTCCCATAACATGACTGACGTTGGCCCATCATAATTTAATGTTGCCATACCATAGCCTAAACATGTGCACTCACACAGCGGCCATTTAAACAAAACCTGATATTTTAATCAGTTGTAACAGTAAAACCTGCGCTTACCTATTCTGTGAACTCCAAATCTTAACAAATTCACTGACGTCGGTATCCTTGGCTAAGTTGCAGTAGGCTACTGAATGTGGACGAGGCTATGGATAGGCTATTTAAAAAATCCATTACACGTCTAATCCTCAGAAATTAGAAGTCGCATGCTTCCAGTTTTTTCTTTTTCATTTATTTTCTGACCACAACAGTGGGTTAGTTGATAAGCAGTTTAGTTTAGTGGGTTTACTCTAGTAAACCCTAGGGTTTAGTTGCTGCCGATGACTTGTATTTTGACAACGAGAATGTTTGCTCAGATATCCTCAAACAGCGCTTGGAACATTTTTGAGCACAATCAATCGTGAGAAGTAAAATGATTGGACCAACATATTTCCTAGTATGGCATTTATTTTTATGAAAGTCTGAATGTGAGAATAAAACCAAACAAATGAAGAGCAATTATTATTTTTTTTTTTATCCAGGGTCAAACTAACCTGCCGTATTAAATGTAGGGCTACTTAAGAAAAGGAGGAGAAACATGTCTGAAAGTCTGAGCAATGAAACGCGAATATAACTTCTCTCACTCGCAATCGGCGTTCCACGACCAGCCTGAAATATCAAACATGACACGATCGGGGACTTCTGTTCGGTCACTCAATAGAATGGAACACCAGGCGTACAAATGACGACATAAAATCAAGGAATTTAATTCCGTTATTTGAGACATAAACTGGTGAGCTGTCAGATAAATCAAAATATTCTTAGGGATGACGTTAAAAAAAATGTTAAGCCCATAATATCACTTATTAAACATAAAACACACAACACAAATATGTGAAAATGCGAGAAAACATGATTTTTGCCGGAGTGGGTCTTTAATCAAATTGCACACACTGTCTAAAGAATGACTGAGCCCCACATTACCTGAGTCTCGAACCCAGGACTCCCGCGTGGCACTCACGGAACAACCCGCTCACCGAAGCCCGTTTCAACTTGGAAGAGATGCCACAAGATAAGTGGCAGAATTAAGTCACGTCCGTCAAGTCAAGTCAGAAGGAGTTCAGGTGTCCACCAGCGATCTGGGGCTCCTATCACGGCCCCAGCCGTGTAGAGAGAGAGAGTGTGTGTGTGTGTGCGTGCGTGCGTGCATACGGTGTCAGACTGAAGGGGACAAGCGTCGGTATGTGTATGCCAAGCATAGCCACTGATTCTGGAGTATATCTCGGCTACTTCGTCAAGATGGATAGTGTATCCGCTTCTTCATCAAATGCCTCTGCCTCCGGGACCGAAGCAACGGGAGCAGTAGGCTCAAGGGAAGCTAACGTCGGTAGAGCCTGAGCTACTGTGACTGTTAGCTGGCTAGTCGCTAACTGCGCGGGGGCCGAAGTCACCTGCGAGTCAAGCGGGGTGGAGGCCAGCAGGACCAGGGCCGAAACCACCGGAGAAGCTGACCACGAGGGAGCTAGCTGGCTAGCTAGTAGCTAGTGGGGAGTTAGCCCCAGGCGCTAGCTGAGAGGCAGAGGAATCGTGGACCTAAGTCACACTAGTCGTCCGACCACTCCTGGGCCCAATCCCGGAGAGTCGAAGACGGCGACACAGACCCCTAGAGCCCTCGGGTAGAGCCGGATACGACGCAGGATTCGCCACAGAGATCTGTGCAGCGCATGCACAAATAGCAGAAGCTGTGCAGGTCTTCGCGCGGCATTGCCTGAGGAAAACCTCGCATCTTCACACGGTGGAAGACATCCGCACTGTCTAAAGGCACCACAATTGGTTTGCCTCGGAGATAAAGCTGTACAAGCCTCGCAGATGCAGGTAAGAGCTTAAAATAAGTTTTTTGAAGAAGAGCTGGAGCTAACAGGTTAATGGTAGCTAGCAAAGCGCAGACAGAGTTCAAAAAAAGAGGAGGTCCAGATCTGTGCTCATGCCCTTACGGACTTCGTGACGTCTCTCCTTGGAGTCGCGAGCCCTCTGCTGGCATGCGCACAGCTTGCCTTTTTCTATGAAAAAGGTTGGTGGTAGTTTTCAGCGAAGTCACAACGAAGTTGCGAATATCCCAAAGTGTTATATGTCTAAGGGACCCGAAGGAGAACCTGGAGAAAGTGACCAAGTCCCGCCCCCATTCATTTCAATGAGAAATGCTAGGCTAGGGAATTCAGCCAAAATGGAACGATTTTTTCATCATTTAAAATGGAGTTTCGTGAAGCCTATTTCCGGTACCATTTTACTTGGCCAATTATATAATGCTTTACTGATTGACATAAGGTTGAGCAGTAAGCTATATGGAGGACAGGAATTGGCCGTTTACACTGTACTTTGGATGTGACACATTGGACGTTTACTTCGAAAACGCGCATTGTTTTCTTGTCCTGCCTTTAGCAGCACTCCCATGAACTTAATGCCCACCCCAAATGTGTATGTTAATATGATTGGTTGGCTTAATTTACCTTTTCTGGTGCCGTTTGCAAAGTTTCTACAAGAACATGCATGGTGAGAGCGCATATTATGTGTGGTTTGATTTTAACGTGCTGTTCGTCTTGAACTTGTGGGTCTAAATCCAATGGGCGTCTCTTAGGCGTTTACTATGAATAAATTATTATCAACATGCACATGCGATGGAGCTTGTGCCAAACACTAAACTCGTGCATGAGCCGAGTTTTTGTCACCCGCCAATCAGCATTTGGAAAATGGTACCGGATTCCATGTAATTTATGGAAAATGGCGACGAGGAAGTGGCATGCTAATTTTCTGAAGCTAACCTCACAAATCCTGACCCCCTGTCCCTTCCGACACACAATTGAGATATCGCAACCCCAGTTGCACGCATGCTGAGCATAACTAAAACCAACCCTTTTGAAAAAAGGGAGCAAGCAACTTCGCAGCTGCCTGCAGCTCGCGCACTCGCGAGCTCTGATAAAGGCAGCTCATGGTAAACACATTTCATCTTTTAAAAACCAGAGGGGGCTAGAGAGAATCAAAGTAGTGAAAAGTCCCATGTCCCTATAATACTGACGAACTTACTGTAAAGAGAAATGACATTTTTACTTCAGTATTTACTAGAAAAACATAATACTAGATCAGTAAATCCATATGTCACAACAAAAATGTTTAAAAGGAAGGAAAGGAGTGTCTGAAACCAAGTGATTTTCTCAGTGAATATGTCTAGCAGGTAAGTCCACAAATTGGTAAATTAGTGCATTTCCCCTCTTGCAAGTTCAAAGAGGTGGCATGCCTATTTAACATCTTTTACCCGTCAGGAGAAGAATTCTAGGTTCTGGGGAACCTACCGTATATGACTTAGGCCCCATCCACACAAAGCCATAAACGGCGCTCGTTTTCAAAACGGTTCGCGTAAAGACGGAACCTAACCAGCGCTTTCAAATTAACCACTCTGGGCCCCTTTTTCAAATCTTACCGTTTCCAGATGCGTTTCCACCCGCTCCATGTGGATGAGAGGTGTTTTAGGACAAATACTGTATTTGTGCGGATAAGCCCATTTATGGCTTTGTGTGGACGGGGCCTAAGGTGGTGGATAGGCAAGCCAAGATACTACACCTCATGCTAGTTTTGCAAAGTTGGGATCAGAATGGATCTGCAGAAATAGGTGTGTCAGTAATGTGCTTGGCATTAGTACAGTGCACGCCGGTCAGCGGTGCATCCTGACTACCTGGCCAGAGATAACATGTGACATGGTTGTTCATTTGATGTTAAAACACTACTGCCTCTAAGTGGCTACAATTGGTTTTGCATTGTCTATCTGCAACTTTTTTTTTTTTTTTTTCAAATCAAATGTAGCAAATTGTAACACATTAGTAGCACATTTCAAAGACCAGTGATTTTGTACTGTATTTTGTCACAATTGATAAGCATGGTTGTAATTAGTAAAATAAAATACTTTTTGATGTGTTTGTGTTTGAGTATTTTCTCTGTGTGTGTGTGTGTTCCTGCCAGTCTTGCTTGAGCCAGCATTCTTGACAATCCTCTTTGAAAATAAATAAAATACCCTTCTTTACTGTTTGTAAATGCCAATAAGTGGTTGTATGATTCATTGCCAAACAATAGAAGTACTTTCCAGAGAATCAAGGTGTGTGTGTGTGTGTGTGTGAGAGAGAGAGAGAGAGAGAGAGAGAGAGAGAATTTGTGTGTGTGTGTGTGTGTGTCTCTGTATGTCTGTGTGTAGTTCTCTAGCTGATGTGTTTTTTTCTGCCAGTCAGATAGCAAATCAATGGCATACTGTTTGGTGCACATTGAAAGAACCGGAGTAAGCTAAATGCGAAGAAAGTAGCATTGCGCACCATTACGATTGCATGCATGCACAGAGACAAAACAGGTATGTTTCAACTCGTCTAAGTTAGGAGGAGAACATATTTCAATACTGAAGTATGGTGGCGTGTTGCTTTAATGAAAGCTTCGGCTAAAAACTATTTAATGCGGAATGCTGGGGGTGAACGGAGGTGTGCATTGGATATATGTTTGTACTCGGTAACATCTTCCAGTACATTCCAGGTCCAAGTCACACCGGATTTCTCTTTTAAATAAAGTATGTCAAGTGTGTGTGTGTGTGTGTGTGTTTTTAGATGCAGTTGTGACAAAAGGTTGCACTTTTAGTGCGTTTTTTGCAAATATATTTTTACAGGTGAAGCACATGGTGTTTTTCTTTCTGTCCTTATTACTAGGGCAAACCTCACACCTCTTTTTTTGGAATCTGGTGGTTTCAATGGGGTTGTAACTGTAGCAGTTGGGGTTGATGTTGAAGCAGGGCTGACTGAGGCGGGTGCTGGTGCTGATTCTCTTCGTGTTTCTCTGGGCATGGATGGATGCTTGGTGAGCTCTGTAGCTCTCTGACCAAGGCTGCAGGTGGGTCTCGTTACACCTTTGCTCAATATTTGCCTTGACAAGGGCACTTTCTAGCTCCTCAAAATTCTCCACTTTTTTTCACCTGCTTTTTATTTGGGTGCCACCCTTGGTGAATATACTGTATTTCCACAATAACAAGTGCAATATGCAGAGACATAGAACATATTGTAAAACACAACCATAGGCCATCGCCTGGTCAATCGCGGGCAAGTGTAGGTGGCAGTCAGCTTGGCCAAGTCATCCACTCCTTTATTTTTGTTGTAGTGGACAGCATGGGAGCTGCTTTAGCACTGTTTTCCTCCTCATCAAACTGATCAGATGTGTCTTTGTCTTATGTTTGATACACCTCATCATCTTCCTCTACGGAAACCTGCTTATCTGTATAGCTATACTGTTTTATGTTTTTTGCCTCATTTTCATCAAAGATATGATCCAGAACTTTCATTGTTGTACGGAACTATAAACTGTACTGTAGGTCTGAAAGACTGAATTAGCCTTGCATGTCTACCTTTGTTCAGTTTTATTTTGTTATTTTTATTTTCTCAAACATGCAAAGACAGAGGCCCATAATTGATACTAAAGTGGTTAGAGGAAGAGCTGGCTGTTACCTGTTAACTTATAGTGTTTACTTATAATTGTTAACTATTTCAGTTTTGGCCCTTACTATTGTTTATAATTCTAATATTATTCTCAGGTCGAAACTGACCCAAACACCACAAATGTCATAATTTTCATAAGACTATTTTATAATTGGTAAAACAAATTATCTGTATGTTCATTTTGTTGCACTAGAGGTTTCTGACAAAGTAAAAAAAAATCTTGATACCATAAATGTATTAATGTAATACCCAAACCAATCACTGACAATGTTAACTGTAAAGTATTGTATTATTGTGATGTATTTCACAAGTAGCTATAGTGTACACAGTAGATAGCCTCTGCTAGTAGATGTGATTGAACTGTGTATCTGGAGGTGGTTGGTAGTAGAGGTCTGCGCGGGACAGAATTATCAGTCCCGCTCCCGCCCGCACCCGCATTGTGCTATCCCGCTCCCGCCCGCACCCGCAAAGAATTGTAATTTTCACTCCCGCTCCCGCCCGCACCGGCAATATTTTGTCCCGCTCCCGCCCGCAAAAATCCTGCAAGAGGGACGTTGGCTTAATTTCTATCTCACTGAAAGGCCTCTTAATTGGCTGAACTTTCTGAAGTTTATCCAGAGCTCTGCACTTCCGCGGGTGTACCACTACGACCGACCATCACGTTGATTCAACATTGAATTTCGGTCGTCTGATGGATACCTACCTTTCCAACCAACAACCAATGTCGATTCGACGCCTGTTTTCTATCTGGGTAGGCTACATCTGCAAGTTTTAATGATTTTAGTAACAGTAAATAAAATATTCAACACAAATTATGTATGCTAGGCACTACATTGATCATTTGTATATTTTATTTTACACTCATCTTGTGTTTGCGGGACTGCAGTTTATCATCCTACCGCCCGATCCCGCATAGTGCAGTCCCGCTCCTGCCCGCGCCCGCGATGAGCTTTCAAATTTATTCCCGCATTGCACTGTTTTGCGTTGGGTCCCGTGGGTCTCGCGGTACACCCGCGGGAGTGCAAGCCTCTAGTTGGTAGTTAGCATGATGCGGCAGGTAAAGAATGGACAGGAAAAGGAAGTGTCCTTCTGGCTCCTGGTAACTTCAGTTTTCGACTGAAGTTGGTATTTCGACTGAACTGCTGGTATTTCAGTTTTCGACTAGACAACAAGCCTTCACAATAGTGATGAGAACGTATTGAGACTTCGAACGATCGAGCATTTCACCTAAATTTTAACCGACGCTCCGTATTGAGGCGTGTGTCAAAATGGAGAGATCACGTGACGTGATGTTTGAGGCCTCGGTTGCCCAGTGCGTGCTAGCGCATTGAATCTAGGTTGATTTTGGCGGGACATGTCGACTATAAAGATGTCCCATGAAGAATATGCGCTCGTGGGTTTTTGTCCGTGGTTGGAGACAGTTTTTCAGAAGTGTTTTTTGCGGTTTATTGCAACTTGTTGTTCATTACTAAGACTAACAATGGAGATGAATAAGAACAAAAAGAGGACGTTTTCGTCTGTTTGGGAGTACTTTGATCAGATTTCTCCCAATAAGTGGGTTATGCAATAGTTTTAAAGACTAGACGGCGTTATTTAACATGTAATGATATTATCAGTGGCTTAATATCGTCATATGTTAAATTTACTTATACAATATAGCCTATCCATATAGGTGAAATGTCAAATTTGTGCAAAAGTGATATCTTATAGCAACAACACCTCATCCATGTTGAGGCATTACCGTGCATAATGGCGGAACTGATTCTGATGGAAGGTGTGTAAACAGTATTACTTACTGTTATTAAATTATTCACTTACTGCTATTAAAGCTTAGTAAGTTGGTTTGTTCCCTTGGCTTTAGCTTCCAGGAAACAAGAACTGGATTAGGCATTGCTTGACATGATTTTGTCACTTAACCAAAAACACCTCTTCACTGCTCCCCATGTATGTTACAGAAGCACTTTATCACATTTACATTTACATTTATGCATTTAGCAGACACTTTTATCCAAAGCGACTTACAAAAAGAGGATAACAATCAAGCTACATAGCAGAAACAATCTTGCGTTGCACTAAGACAACAAACCAACGCTGCTGGAACACTTATGTTATGTCTTGTCTTATATATACTGTATGTATGTTATGTCTTGTCTTATATATACTGTATGTTTACCTAAGTATAATGCCTTAAGCCTACTTGCACTTTTTTTACTTAACATTACCTTATTGTTTAGAATTGTTTTTTTGTTGTGCATCTGCACTTTATTGTCGTCAACGTCTACGCATGGGACAAGTGTGAAACGCAATTTCGATTCCTTTGTATGTCAAGTATGTGAAGAAATTGACAAATAAAACTGACTTGACTTGAGAAACCTTAAAGAGCATAGTGCTAGGGAATAGTGCTTCAGTTCAATTTAGTGCTAGGATAGAAGATGTTCTCTGAATAGCTGGGTCTTTAAGAGCTTTTTGAAGGCCTCCAGAGATGGCCCTGTTCTGATTGTTTTTGGTAGGTCATTCCACCAGCGTGGAATTTGTACATTTGTACATTCATCACAATAATTTCACCCCCAATTATAATTTAAATATATAATAATATATATATATATTATTAATAATTATATAATTATGATTTATTATTACCAGAAATGTACCACAATTGGGAAAGTGCCTGAAACTTCCATAAGCATGGTGCATGGTGCATTTTTTCCTGTTATGTTTATTCACCACTAGATGGCCTTAGTAAGCATTTGAATCTTAAGTGAGGCCTCATGAAATTAACCTTTTTGCAACACATTTTGATGAAAAGCTTCAAAGCTTCAACAAAGCCTCATCTTGCCATCACTACTTCACAATCATGGATATTCTAACCACTGGCCTGTTGAATGATATCAATCAATAATTGTTTCTGCCCTAAAATAGATCTGTTATCAGCCTTGTCTACCACACTTTTTTTTTAACTATTTAAACATTAAATATTAAACCATAGAAAAAACATCCACCAAAATGGAATGGACTGCTTATCACATTTTGGCAAATTACTGTTTTCTGTTTTACTGCACTGTCCATGTTGTAGTGTGTTGTTTTATAGTTACCCTTTTTTTTGTTTGTTTACAAACAGATTATGTGAAAGAATGCCTCAATATATATTTATTTGTGTCATAATAATTAATTATTCTTGTAAAATGTTTCATGTGCATTTTTAAGGATATATTTGTGCTCATGGGTGAGTTCAGTTTTTTACTAAAAGTAAAGGTTTAGAATGCACGGTGGATACACCTGCTGCCTGATTTGTGACTGATGCTACATATCAAACTATGAGCAAACAGCTATGGTCATTGGCATTGCATTGGCATTAGTCATTGGAACCCCCCAGAAGTCCTTCACTACATACAGTACATATCTATACATACTACAAAACCTTCATGCTCATAAAAGGACTTCACATTAAATGTGTTCCCAGTATAAATACATTTTACTTAAAAGCAATAAAATAGTTGAACAAAATGAGGGTTGTAAGCCTTCTACTATAACAGAAAGCCTGGTGGACACGTAACATTCCATTCCTTGAGATTCTGAGATTGAGGGTGAGGAGTATATTGTGTCTGTGAACTTACTCTTTATGTCTTTTTGTGTCTAGTTGCCTCATTTTCCAGTGTCCAAAACTGTGCGAGCACTGCACCAGAGGTCACAGCTTCAATGGGTTGCGATGTTCATCTGAATTGTAACTTTTTGCAGTGTGTGTCACTGTCAGGCACAGTAGACTGGGATGGCAAGGACTCATTGGAGTGGGAGTTTAAGGTAATGGACAGAGCAAACCTCACAACCATACCAGAATGGTGAGACCCTGACCTTGATTACTTAAAGGTCCACTATGCAACATTTTTCATTTAATTAATCCGTTTCATACTGTTGGATGCTAAAATGAGTCATTACACGGCGAACGAACGGTGTAGAATGCGCCACCGTGGCCTATAGCGGTAGATACAGCACTTGCAATGTTCAGCAGCGCGGACCGCCTCCAATAGAATGCAGTGCAATACAATGCAATACAGTGGTCTTTAGAGGGAGCTCGTGAGAGAAAAAAACAGAATGTTGCTTAGCCCCTATTTAACTATGATTTTCAGTGACTTTAATGGTTACTATAAAGGTTAATTTTCCTCACAGTCAAACAGATCTAATTCACCAGATCACATCATCGACCGCAATTTTCTTGGAAAAATGTTAATTTCATTGGGGATATGAGCAGGGATGCTTGTGATTTCTCCATTCTTCTGCAGTCAGCAGAGCCAAAGCAAAGTGGTACATACACATGTAGGTTCCGACTCAGTGGAAAAATATTTAAAAACTCCACAAAGGTCACTTTAAGAAGGGGTGAGTGTACGTTCTGCACAGTTACATACTTCTAATTGGCCAGGACTTGAACCAAAAATGTAAGATTTCTAAATGTTACAAATTTAAAGGAGAAGGCCGGTGTGATTTGGACCTGGACTGTACTGAAAGATGTTACCGAGTACAAACATATATCCAATGCCTACCTCCGTTCACCCCCAGCATTCCGCATTAAACCGTTTTTAGCCGAAGCTTTCATTAAACTTACACTGCTAGCTATAGGGCATCACTTTGCCTATGCAGCTAAATCGCTATTTTTACACTATTAACAAGGTCAAAGTAACTCTACGTAGGGGTGGGCGATACAGTCTAAAATTTATATTGCGATATATTTTGAACCACAGACGGTAGATGATATATATCACGGTATACTTTGGTATGTAACTTACAGCATAACAGTTTCTTAATGGTTACCACAGCATAAAGTCAATATGTACAACAGTTGTTTAGTTATCGTTCGGAGGTGTTTATATTGGACTCTCAAATTCACACAAAAGTAAACTGGTAAGCTGCATTTGTGTCAGGCAGTAGCTGTTCAATTTATAGGCTCCTACACAGTTTTGTTGTAAGAATGAAAAGGTGCTATCAATAAGGTGAAGCTACAGGTCAACATTTTTTCACATGGTTGTGGAGATGCAATGAGCCTATCACGGTATGCCGATATGACCCAAAATCTCTATCATTGGCCAAATTCATATTGCATACGGTATATATCGTCTATATTGCCCACCCCTAACTCTACGCTTCATTGGTAGACTTCTGAGGGCCCTGACATTTAAAACGAGACACTGAGGATTTTGAAAGTGTACAGGTACTTTATTAAAAAGTTTATTAAGACAGTACCTTCTCAGAATTTCCCGGTCACCGCCATCTTGAAATGAAATCACGATAAGTCGATTAACAAACAGATAGAACAAGCGAACAGATTGAAAATTATATTCTGTTGAAGTGCTTGGATTTCATCTGAAAATATATGGTGACTATCTACATGAGCACTAAAGCACCAACAAATGATGAAACTTAAAAGAGTTTGACCAAAGACATTAGCTCGAAGTTCTGTGAAGGTACTGTCTTTATAAACTGTCTTTTTAATAAAGTACCTGTACACTTTCAAAATTCTCATTGTCTCGTTTTAAATGTCAGGGCTCTCAGAAGTCTACCAACAAAATGTGGAGTTACTCTGAACCTTGTTAATGGTGTAAAAATAGCATTGGCATTGGATATATGTTTGTACTCGGTAACATCTTTCAGTACAGTCCAGGTCCAAATCACACCGGCCTTCTCCTTTAAGTTACAGTATCCTACAGTATTAAGTTACAGTATCCCAATGCTTCCTCAAAATTGAATGAATGTTTGATTTTCTGCAGTCTAAATACAGATGCTCCTCTCAAGGGAAATGCTAATACCCCAGAAAAACCTCAGAAGGTAAAGGCAATTGAATTAGTTAACTTAATTCAAACAATGAACCATCTGATTTGTTTATAGGCTTACTATATTAAACTATTAGTTTTAATCCTAAATTCCAATGATCTTCGAATCGTCTCCAATGAGGACAGTATTTACATGAACTTGCAGATCACATGGGTCATTTTTCAGCTTGGTTTGCATCACAGTTCCTCTGTGTGGACAGGCGTAGTAGTACTGGTGAATCATTTGAGCATGTAACATGACCGTGAGTTGTCAGAGACTATTTAAATAACAGGCTGCTGTTTGATTTAATTTGGTAGAGCAAAGCAAAATATGTTTTATAATATGACAGGATACTGTAGGTGAGGTAGGTGAGATAGATCAGAATGACAGGATGGTCAGGATGTGCTTGATGCTCCATGCACTAGCATAGGACAGCTTGCGACACCTCTGTCCTATGATGCTTCACATGGCATGGCCTCACCACCTACACCAAATGATGCCATTTATATCACCATGGTCAGTATACTTAGCTTAGTTAAACCGGCACTAAGCAACATTCTGTTTTTCTCTCTCACGAGCTCCCTCTAAAGCCCGCTGTATTGCATGGTATTGCACTGCATTCTATTGGAGGCGGTCCGCGCTGCTGAACATTGCAAGTGCTGTATCTACCGCTATTGGCCACGGTGGCGCATTCTACACCGTTCGTTCGCCGTGTAATGACTAATTTTAGCATCCTAATCAGTATGAAATAGATTAATTTAATGAAAAATGTTGCATAGTGGGCCTTTAATGCATAATGTACTTACTTATTGCACAGATTGTATGTGCATATTTTACACTGCCTGATGGATGAGACAAACAGCCTTATTTATCCACATCAACATTAACCTATTTTGGCACCATCGAATGTCGCCATGACATCTTTTAATGAGACCTTGTGGTTTGTTTGTTTGCTTTACTGCCATGCACCTTAGTGCTCCTGTGACTCCGTAGTAAGTCCAATCTTGAGAGAGAGGGAGTGTGTGTGAGAGAGAGAGAATTTGGCGTGCATGTCTACACCGTTTAGTGAGAACATGCAGGCTGGCCAATCAGTGTGTTTAATTTGCCATGGTCTATGACCAGTGGACCCTTTTCCATCACACTGCACTGCAAGCTACGTTACTGCAAATCAGAACGTCAGCCATAGGGGCATAATATGGAATGTGAATCTTAGAGGTTAAATAATTTGCAAAAAATAAGTAAATAAATAAACTTTCTTCATTCCACTTATTTTTCTAAGGACCAAAATGTTATGTGTTTAAAAAAAAGTTGCTCTCACAAATCTCTCACAAAAATCTGATGAAATATGGCTCTGTCCTGCCACCTAGTGTTTAAGTGATTGGCGAGTACACTACAAACACCCCACAGGTTGAAAAAAAAAAAACACAAAATGAAAACATTGCATAGGGTATTGAAAATATTTATTTCAATGTTTCTAAATTCAATACAGCATCTAAAACAGAGATGCATTTATTCTTACACACAACAAACACATACATACGCCCTTATTATACACTTGAGCAGCGTCCAGAGTGTAGTTGCCACAAAACTGACACTAATTGTGCGGGTGTGTGTGTTAATGTCACTTCAGTTAGCCAAACAAAAGCAGACTAGCAACAGGCGTCACATTCAGAGACACAAACAGGAGACCTGTCATCTTCTGCAACATCATGTCCTCAATGGTCCATGGGATCCTAAACACACACACACACAAACACAGACACATTCATGAGAGAGGTGAGGACATCTCTATAAGTTACAAAAATGTCTTGCTAACACAAAATCCTTCCCAATAAATGAATCTTCTCCTTCAAATCAATGTTGCAATTTCCATGTGCAGCGCTTTAATCAGGGCCATCCCAAACGTCCTGCTCCTGCCCCACAGAAGAAGAGTGGCCTGCCCGCAGAAAGGAAGACTGAGACAACAGACTCATCTGCTGAAGAGACAACTGTTTCAGTTGGTGCCTCTACACCACCCCAGACAGCTAATGGCACTAATGCAGCATTGCATTAGCGTGCATTTGTGAAAGCTTATAGTTTAATTGTGTCCCTTTGGCCCTGTAACCACTCGTCTCTCATGCACTCAAGGCCTGTGATGTTATCAAAGTAGCCTCTGTGCACGGGTGGATTTTTAGTCCCTTGAAGCCCCCCTTTTTTTTTCTTTAGCCAAGATCATCCCATGGCCATGTCTGTCTGCTTTCTGTCCATTGTGCCTATTTCAATTATTATTATTATTTGAAATGTAATTACATTTTATTTATAGAGCATATTATACAGAAGTCATCTCTCGTAGCACTTCACAGCAGACAGCACCAATGAAAAAAGGTGGTTCGAGGAAACAGGGAGCACCCATTAACAAATGGGATAGTCGAATAAGGAAAAATAAAGTGCATGCAAGAGAGTGTCTAAGGCAGACATGGGCAAACTAAGGCCATATACGGCCCGTTTGGCTTTTTAATGCCAAACCTTTCAAAATCATATTTATGGTATATTGGTATTTTCCCTGCGATGGCTGCAAACTTCTGTTAATAAATGCATTTTTTTTAAATAGCCATGCTTTGCTAGCTATTAATGGCCAAAACGGTGAAATAATGGCCTTTTCAATATATTACTTCACACGAACACTAATTCTATCTGCTCCCTGCACAGCCCCTTTATAAATGAAGGTGGTCTGGAGGAAGACAACAGCTATGGAATAAACCTTGGTCAAAACCACGACTCAAGGGGCCAACCCAAGGATCTTGTGGGAAGGGGTGGGGGACCTGTATCTAATGTATATACAGTCGGCCAATGTATAGGGTGTATGTAGATGGGAGGGCACACTGTTGGCTTGGCAGTAAGGTACGTGGTGTGCTGTTAATGTGAGGAAAAAGGCAAAAATGGCACTATGCATTTAAAAGTGTACTGTATGCATGTGTATTTGCAAAGGCATTCTATTTAATATCACTGTTATGCAGATGGCACACAGTAATTTTTACCAAATAACTCTACAATATGTGGTTGGATTTCTGCTTGCCAAAAGGACATTCCTGCCTAGGTGAAGGAGCACCACCTAGTTGATGATCATATTGGGTCCTCTGGGTCCTTGTGAGCACTTGCCCATGTACAGTTTTTACTTTCTGGCGGTATGTTGCTATTAAACTAAAACAAAAACAAGAAAACGTGAAAGTGAAAACGTGAAATATATATATACCTGCATTATAAAGCCCAGCCCTCTTGATACCACTGTGAACCCTAAAATGCCCTCAACAACAACAGGTCTTGGAGACACCTTTGCATATTACAAATTTTGTTCACACCATCCCATAATGCAGTGAATATTGTTCAATATTTGAGGATGAGTACAGAAGTAGGATAGATTAATTACATGTTTTTGTTCAATAGATCCTTTTTTGCAAAAAAAATAGAATCCTTTTTTTGCAAAAGTCATCTGCATCTCATTCCTCTTCCTAAATTGTATCCTGACTGCACAATAAACCCCAGCTACTGTAATGTCACAATTCACTCATCTAACTAAATGGTTGCGCTCTTCCCTGCAATCTGTTGGTCTCTGTTGTTCACATCAACAGTGCAATACAGTATAGGCCTAATCCAGGGCCTGCTCCATCAAAAATCTCTGTTGCTCTATCCATAATCCTAAATCTTTTCATCCTAATCTGTTCATCCAGTCTCCATCTGCCCCCCTCCCCACCACCCCCTATAACAACAAAACCTCCCCATCTAGGCAACATTTCCCTAGACCCTCTCTTTTCCTCCCTTGTTTTCTTCCCCCTGGTTCTCTCCCTTTCTCCTTCCTTTCTTATGGTTCATGTGAAAACTCGGAAGAGATGCATGCTTGCCTGATTAATATATTTGTTTAACATCAACGCCTACCTTTTGTATTTGTGAGTGCACACTGTGTCTGTGATCCTATTAAGCTGCACATTAAACCATCTCTGCCAGGTAAACAAGGATTTCAACTGCAAACAAAACTTAATGCTGAGAGGTCACACACATACTCACACAAATTGCCACAAACAATTCAAAGCAAATACTGTTTTTTCTTTCACACCAAAAACATGCAAAGGCTCAGGTATAATGGCTTTCATATTATTATTACTATAATTATTATTATTGTTATTATTATTATTGCGAAACATACAAAATATAGATCTGAGAGTGCAAGTGGGGAGGGACAAAATACAGTTAAAAAGGAAAGGCGCTCCTCCCCGCCCGACTACGGTAGTTCCCATAGCCATAAAATCAACTCTTTCTACGGCTAGACACTGCCTGCTACATCACAGCACTGAAAATAAGACATATTTTAAGACTTTTGTAAACAAATACGATCAGGAAAAGCCGATTGTTTCTACATAGCATCCATTTCTCACATGGTGACACCATTCTCTTTGGAAAATGCCTTGTAAATCGCAATCGCGAAACAAATGCTGGACATCAGATATCAACTTAAGCTATGTAGGAGTGGTCCTTGTCTTGGGTAAGTAAACATACAGCGGACGGTGTGTATAGCAAAATAATTCAATTTCCCTTCCGATTTCTCACTTAGAAGACATGTTTTTATACATCTCTCTATCTCTCCGAGTGCGTGTGTATGGTAAGGTGGAAAGGTGGGTGAGAGTCGCGCACGGGGATGAGGGTGGCAACGTTTGAGTACCTTTGAGGCGATGTACTCAAGGGTTAGATATCGTGAGGCTATTTCATAAGCATTTAGCTTACTGTCGAGGTTGCCGGTAAACTGTGAGCTTCTGATTCGCTAACCTGTCGTCATCACTAGAACCTCGAGCGTCTGCTTCAGCCATGAGGTTTCTTACGTTGCGTGCCGATTCAACGCAAAAACCCATGGCCTGTATTGCACCGAAATTCGTATGATTGAGTTGTGCTTTCACTGATGGCTAACAGACAACGGTGAAATCGGTGGTGGTATCCTTAGCAACAGAGCCTTACATTTTATTAAGCGTCAATTAGATACCCACCACTTCCAACTGTGCCTTCACGGCATTGATGCCGAGATTGCGCAAGTAGCATATTACATTGCCCAGGGCAAACCAGTCTATTTCCTCTACTAAGGTCTGGATCTCTTCATAAGGCGCAGTCGCTTCAGGGTGTTTTGAGCACAGGCCACCAGCCTCCATGCTGTAGTATTCGTTTCTACCCGCGACAGGCTGGCAGCTGTGACGTAGCGTGGGATTTTTTTTGAGCATCCAAGCAGGTTGAAGACATCTCCTCAGTAGTCCTGCTGACATCTCGACTTGCTATAGTTTCTGTCCCCCCTGCCAGTTTGTACCACAGGATCCTGTCAAGTAGTCTAATCAACCTAAACACCATGTTGGGTAAAACATGGTGTTTAGGCCATCCATCTCAATGGTTACAGCCAATATGTATAAAATTGTATTATCTGTGGGGTTGTGTTTTGCTCCCCTTGTCTATATGTGCACTCTGCACATATGGTCTACTTATTTTAGCAACCTAATGGCAGCCAACATAGCAAGCTATATCAAGGAAGAGAAAAAGACATGCTGTCAAGATAGGCAATATGGCCATATCATAAGGTCATGCAGAATAGGTACATAGGCTATAACAGCATAGGCACACAGTGCCTTCCTCTGTGTTCATGCAATTTGGCAGTCACATGTTACCGCAAGTCTACAGAAAATGTCTACAGAAAGTCATCTCGGTAAAGAAAACATACACACTTAGGGTAAAGCTCTCTTGGCCAATGCATGACCTCCTTTGGATGTACTGTACTGTGCTGTCCTTCTGGAGGTAAAACTTGACAAAATGTCATTTTCCATCAGAATTTGCAGTTGCAGTTGCTGATGTTAGAGGGCGAGGAAAGACATGGTGGTCAGGGATTATCGTATCACAACAGAAATACACAACAATCTGTCTCAATTCTATAGGCTATCACACACAGGGATAATCACTCATGATTGTAACATGTCAACTACTGTATGGTGCAGACTATATTCTCTCTCTCTCTCTATCTTTCTGTGTGTGTGTGTGTGAGAGAGAGAGAAGAAGAAGGAGAGAGGGATTGAGAGAATAATACATAATTGAATATATGCTTTTATATATAAAAATATATATGTCACCATGTTGCATATTGCATTGCATAAGCTTAGGCTATTGCTTTGGCATGGGCCATGTTGTTGAGCTTGTGTAAGAGCTGTAGTATTTTCTAGGAGCGCTAGGCTCTGCTGGTGCTCCAGACTGCACCAAGCATTCCCAACACTGAATGACTAATACAGACCCACAAGGCAAAGCGCTTTAGCAGCATCATCCCCCTCAAAAGCTGCAATTACACAACAGCACCACTAGAGGGAGTGGCATGACACAAACTGCCTCAAGCCTTGCTACTTCTAGGGAAGAAAACACTCAGGAATAAATAGAGAATCACATTTATCTAAACAAAATGGTGTAACATAATTTTATATTTTAGTTGTATTAGATCTAGCTGGTACAATATTTTAAAGTAAACATAGCCTATTAATATTTAAACCTTTAAATGAAAACAAGGATTCTATCAGTCCAACCCCCAATTCCATAGTTCTGGGTTGATTTGTTTTTACTTGAGAATAATATTTCATTTTTTTGTCAGATTATTAGAAGACATTAGACATTACTATTAGCATACTCAACTGTGTGCACACAAGCTGTCGTAGCATAGGACTAATGAACCGAATGTCAGAAGTGTCAAGGGCAGCATCAGTCTTCTGTCCAGAGCAGCTGTATGGAAGGGTTCCCAACCTCTTGCAGGAGAGATTTGTGCTACTGCATATCCATCGGTCACTGAACTTCAGTGCAGTGCAGTGTGCAGGGTCAATGATTGTGGCTATAGCATGGGGACAGTACTAAGGTAGCCAGGCTATTGCCGTCTACTGCCTCTGCTCAGTATTGC
>JAGFZM010001847.1:188493-207970 GCA_017657215.1 Limnothrissa miodon | reverse complement strand
GAGATGTGTGCTACTGCATATCCATCGGTCACTGAACTTCAGTTCAGTGCAGTGCAGTGTGCAGGGTCAATGATTGTGGCTATAGCATGGGGACAGTACTAAGGTAGCCAGGCTATTGCCGTCTACTGCCTCTGCTCAGTATTGCAGTTATTAATAACATTTAGTGCACAGTACGGGTACGTTGAAAAGGTTTTAGCTTACTGTACTAGATTTGCAGCATTGAATTGCCGGACAGACATTGAGGGCAGGGTTAAAAGAATTGCCCACCCTGGCAAAGAAAACAAGCATCCAGACTTTTTATGTAGGGCTACTGTAGCAAAGTGAATGTCCGAGAGTCTCGCCTATGAGGTTAATGGCTAATGACACTAGGCTAGCTAAGGAGCAGCAAAAGGCAAACTATGCTAATTCGGTGAGGATTGAACCCTTTATGGTTGAACATAGCTGCAATTTTTGCACCATTCCTCAACATTCAGAACACCAGGACCGGCTCTCATTCTTTCACTGGGAAATGACCCTATACTGTAGATTTACTGGCATGACTTTAGAATTCAGAATCCTTATTATGGCCAAGTGTATCTGCACACACAACAAATTTACTCTCTGCATTTTTACCCAGTCGTGAATCAGTGAAACACAGCACACAGTGAAACACACAGTGAGGTAACTATAACCCAGGGCAGTGGGCTGCTTGCTACATCGGTGCCCGGGGAACAGTGAGGAGGTAGGTGCCTTGTTCAAGGGAACTTCAACTGTGGTCCACTGGTAGGGGATTAACCTTGGTTCACTGGCAACTCTTCGGTTCCAAGCCCAAAGCCCTAACCAGTAGGCCACGGCTAAGACTAAGGCGGGAGAACCGGAAGAATTAGGAATACAGCAATCATAGCATATAGCATATAATGAATTTGAGCGTCCCTGCAACGACCCCCTTCAAGGTAGCCTAATATGCACGCATAGGAAACATTTAAGTCATGACAATAGTTTGTCTGACAGAAAACCCCCGCAGCGCTCTGTGATGTCGGAATATACACAAATCATCACAATAGGTACACATTTTTGTCAAGGAGATTCTTCATACCAAATGCCCAGCCAAAATCCGACAGAGTGCAAATAAAAGACCAGTCTGCTGCAAACGCGTGCAAGTGCACCATAGACCAATAGCTATTTCGAGTAGCCTTTACACTATTCTCTTCATCGTTGGCTAAATGACATATTGTGGGGTGATGTGTTTTCAACTTAAACACAGCTTACTTTCACCCCTGGTCTACACATTTGCTAGCCTGGGCCCGTCCATACTTCCTGTGACGCTACATTGAAGTTCGTGAATTAGTCAGTCTTGCGAAGCTGCCATTTTAGAGCCTTTGCGTTCCCAGATACCCAGGTACCCCATTACCCTGTGACATGCATACTGTATGTGATGTAATATACATTGTTGAGCTAAAAATAGACTTAAGTGTTAAGCCGACATGTTATTGTCTCTGTTTAAGGAACAAAATACCCATGTCATTAAGATGAACATACTGCTATGTGTACATGTATCGATTATGGGATGGTTGCTATCAGCGGAAGTTTATCTTTTGAGCCATGGATTGGATTACCCTGGAGTAGTGGACATCTGAAACGCTTGTGTCTAAATTCGGCTACGCAGTCCTATATATAGAAGGAAGCAACTGATCTCATGCGAAGAAAAGAATGAAAATAAAATACTGAGCGAAAGCATGTCCTGGTACTGTAATTACATGCACATTACAAGATTTATCTCAGCACTCTTTTAGTAATGTGGAGTTTTTTTTATAAGTTGAGTTGAGAGAAGTTTAAAGGTTTGTGAAATACGCATCACAGGACAATGAGCTTCTCTTTCCTCTCTTTCTCATTTAATACCCTTTGCACTCTACCCATTTCTGTTTTTTCTCTCTCTCTCTCTGTCTGTCTCTCTCTCTCTCTCTCTCTCTCTCCCCCTCTTCCCTGATATATTTAGCTTGCTAAACTGCCTTCACTTCAAAAAGACATTTTTATGTGCTGCTCAGAAGCTGTTACGCAAGTGATGGTAAAACTCTCTTCATGGTGAGGTCATCTTGCATCTGAGATAGAGACAGAGAGAGAGAGTGTGTGTGAGAGAGAGAGGGGGTGGGGTGTGTAAATGCAGGTGCTTGAGTGTGTTTCTGTAAGTTGAAATACAGAAACAGCCCTTACACACGTGAAAAAAAAAAAACATTTGTTGCTGTCTAAAATTTTACACGATTGTCTGAAATCTAAACCGTTGTTCTGCACAGACAGTAGGAAGTATATGGTATATGGAAACAGGGCAGAAAAGGGAGATCATTATGTATTCAGAAACTCAGTTCATACGTGTGTGTGTGTGTGTGTCTGTGTTTGTTCGCTGAGTTTTTGTGTCTTCCCTAAACTGAGGCAGAGAGAGAACAGCACTGTATTCATTCCCTGCGTGTGCATGTGAAAGCAGTTGTGAGATTTAGCCAGCATCCTGCTCATTTAGTTTGTACAAGGCAGGTTTTAGGTAGCAAAGAGCTGCAGTACACCTTGTCCCAGCATCTCCTTCCTCCATGACCTTGAGTTGAAAGAAGAAAAAAAAAGAGAAAGAGAGAGAGACGCTGGAGGGAAAAGGGAGATGGGGTGTGTCAACTGAGGGATGGACAGAGTAAAGGAGGCAGGAGGAAGAAAATGGAGAAAAGGAGGGGGAAATAAAGGGTGGGACGGAGAATGACTGCAGTATTTTCTCTCTGCATTATTGCTTTGTCGCTGACCGCTGTGATCATTTGGCCATCATTAACCCTTTTGACCTCCAAAAGCCTCCCTCAGATGTACCGAGCTGATTGTTATCCACACACGCCACTTTGGATTCACGATCTTTACAAATACAAGAACATATTCAGCTCTGAGCGGTACACAGCAGTACTGTGCTACTGTTTTAACAGACCTTTAATGGTCAATGTTCTTTACATGCTCAGCTAGTCTTATTTTTCATTTTACAGTTCAATCTGTATTTGTCTGTTGTTAAGTGTTATTTTGTACATTAAAGCATCATCTATGAGTTCTGTTTTGCTGTTTATTGACTATCCAGAGATGGGCAATATTGAAGTTGGTAGGGGGTAGATAAAAGGAAGGCAGTTGTAAGTGTAAGTGCTGTTTGGTGCAGTCAGAATTTTCTTGTGGTAGCTGCAATGTTTGGACCTGGCGTGGGAATCTGCTCTGCTGGGAGAGAGAGAGAGAGAGAGAGAGAGAAGCACTAAATATATGTAAGGGTGAAATGGGTGGGTGGGCGTGACATTGACGTAGCACCGGTGTAGAATATCAGGCCAGAGTGGATGCTGACTCTGCATGTGTGTGTGCCTGTGTGCGGATGTATGAGTTTGTGCATGCAGATGAAGTATATGCAATACGTAGACTTGTCAGTCTTTGTGGTTTTATGGAGATTGCATCCTTTTTAGGGAAGTGTGTGTGTGTGTTCGTGTATGTGTGCATGTTGGGCCATTTCCATGGTATATAACTACAGTGCTACAGTTTCATCCGAGGACACCTGCTTTAGCGCAAAGGGAGGGTGCCTGTGAAACTGCAGCAGCAAAGAGAGGAGAGAGAGAGGGGGGGGGGGGAGTGAGAGAGAGAGGGAGAGGGAGGAGGCAGGCGGTGTAGAGAGACCGTAAAAGTGCGAGAGAGAGGAGAATGAGAAATGGAGTAGAGACAAACAGAGCAATGGGGAGGCACATAGAGGATGAGGGATGCTGCTGAGAGAATGGCTGTGTGTGGGTGTGTGTGTATGTGTGTGTGTGAATTTTTTTTCCCTTTGAATTTTCAATACATCTGTGTGTGTGTCTGTCTGTCTTCTGTGTATGTGTGTGTGTGTGTGTGTGTGTGTGACTGCGGAGGCTCAGTCCGATGAAGAATAATGGCAGCAGCCATGGGAACTTGTCCAGAAACACTAAAACTCCTGACTGCAGCAGGATAGAGTGCTGCAGAGCTCAAACAAACACACACACACACACACACACACACACACACACACACACACATTCAAACCGCAAAACTCCTTACTGCAGTGAAAGGGAGTGGTGCATAGCTCATACAAATGCAACCCTGGAACACCCACACACACACACACACACACACTCACTCACTCTTGTTCTCCACAGTTATGTTTCCTTGCTGTGCTAATAGCTAATGGATTTCTTTATTTGTTTTTTTTTTCTTTGTCCTTGTTTGGATTTCCTGCTCTGGGGGAATAGAATTTCTTTCCTGATGCTCTTGAGGCATTTGTGTCAGGCTGCATTAGATAATACAATTTATTCTGCCTGAGTGTTTAAACTGGTGTGTGTGTGGTGTGTGTGTGTGTGTGTGTGTGTGTGTGGTGGTTCCTGCAGGCTAGCTATCTAGGCTCAAAGGGTGTGTCCATCAATAGATAAATGCTGCTTAGGCAGGGTAGTCTAGGGCAAGAGCAGGAGTTATCTCCCAACTTTGGGCCAGATTAGAACCATATCTGTGCCAACCATCCTAGTAACCCCCGTTAACATACTACTAAATGCACCACAGCCATCATAACTGGTGGTCAATGACCCCCCCCCCCCCCCCCCAAAAAAAAAAAAACAGAACACGAATCAGCAATTTATGTCATTCTTGGCACATTCTATATAGCCAATCAGCACTGCACAACGACTTGCCGGCCCTGAATCTGCCTGAACGAAGGACAGACACAGTCACTGGTGCCAAGGTTAGGTACTAGACTGTAAATATTGGGCTTGATCCTTTTCTCCATCTCCATCACTTACGGCTGTGCCTGAGCTACAATCTTAATAGCACCACACAAACATTTTTAAAAACTGCAGACAAAAATGTCGGTCTGATTACATGCGCAAAGACAAAAGCTGCAAACCTTTCCATACATGTTTAAATCAAATACCTGATGGATTTTTTTTTTTACTAATCTCTTTTTTTTACACACTCACATACAAATTTATTCCACAGCTAGAAAACTGCTCTACACATGTACAAACCATAACTTCAAAAATATGTTATAAACATATTTGAAATATGAAATATGTTATAAACATATTTCTACAAGCACCAAGTTTCTTTGCACACAGGCCCAGATTTTGTCATACAGCAGCAAAAATCAACTCCACATGTGAGAATCTTTTTTTGTGGGTACAAAAATGCTGTTGCCATATAGTGCCCATAGTAACATGTAAATAAGCCTACAATATAGTAAATAGGGCAAATGTGTAAACACTGTAGAGTTGAATGTAGGCTAAATATATTGGGTTTCGTTTTGTTTTCAATCACATGTACATAGTTCAGTTTATTGTAGCTGTACATAATTGTGCTCAAGTTGAACATTAAGATTGGTAAAAGTATACATAAATTCTGGATGAAGCGGTGATTGAATGCATTTGTCATAAACTTGAAAAGAGAACACAGCCTAGTTCATATAGCCAAGTCTATTAGAAAAAAGTAGACACTGCATTAAAATACCATTTCTTATTTAAAGGACAAGTTCGGACCTGGGGCCTCATTTATAAACGATGCGTACGCACAAAAGAATGCATACGCCACTTTCTACGCAAGCTTTGGTATTTATAAAAAGTCAACTTGACGGCAAAATGTGCGCACCTCCACGCAAGCTCTGACCCATGCGTACGCACAAAAAAACGAAAAGGGGAAAGGGCGGCATCAGGAGGAAACGAGGAGAACGACCTAAATTTGGTTCAGTAGGCTAATCAAAGTTGAACACAAACATAACATCGCGATGACGTAGCACTTCACATGAAAGAATCCTGCTTAAAATCTAAAATGCGGTTGGTTGTTAATTGATTCACTCCTCAAGAAATATGATATTTAAGGTAATAAAGACAAATTACTAAGTTATTTATAGAATGCTTCTGCAAAATAAGCAGTAGACAAAACTATAATTATCCACGAATGGCTGTTATGCATGTTTTATCATTTTTCAATAATGATCATCACACGGTGGGCAGGCAAATAAAAAAGCACAATTACAGAAAAGTAGGCTATGAGATATCCAAAATGTGATCGGTGGTAGGCTACCTATTAACTGCAATCATACATGTATTTCTTTAAGGACACCGAGTGAAAATGAATTTGTCATTGTTACATGTAACATGTCCCGCAATCCAAGTTACACTGTGTGTGACGTGGAGATGGTGCTTTGTGCTCACAAATGCAGTCGCACGGTGGTTTAATTCAACCCGATGCATATTGAGACATAGCAGTGTTATATTAAGCGCAGACTGAATGTTGGAGCTGTGTACGATGGTGCAGATTATTATTGCATAAATCATAATATTTTTTAACTATTCTATCATTTCTAAACGTTCAAACTTCTATCCATTCAGTAATACTGCAGGGGACAGTTATCCGCTGAAATGGTGAACGGTAAACTAAACTTCCACTTCACAGTCAACGTGACGTTGACGTTGTGCTTTATGTTTCTTTTCATTGGCTTTTGCCATGATTTCAATATATATTAATATTCATTTAGGGCGTTTCGCTGAATATTTACAAGCAATTATAGGTGTGGTTTGAAGTACGCACATGTGGCGAAACTTTAGAGTAGGATGTGATTTATAAATGGAAAACAGCGTGGAATGTGCGTGTATAGTTTTATAAATCTGAATATTTTTGTGCGCACGCACATCGTGAGTTTTGTGCGTACGCCATCTTCTGGCGTAAATCCTACGCAAAGTTTTATAAATGAGGCCCCTGGACTGTACTGAAAGATGTTACAAACATATATCCTGCTGCATAGGCTGTGCTATGCTCCCAGGTTAGCAGAGTAAGGTTAATGGAAGCTTTGGCTAAAAACGGTAATGCTGGGGGTGAACGAAGGTGCAGAATGCTGGAGGTAAACGACAGGTGGATATATGTTTGTACTTAGTAACATCTTTCAGTACAGTCCAGGTCCAAATCACACCAAACATCTCCTTTAATAACCACCCTGAATTAATGACCGTACCTATAGATAATGTCCAGAATTTTGGTGGATGCAAGAAAATAGACATAAAACTCATTGTGAGAAAAAAAAGTTTCAGAGAATATTCTGTGAATGCTACTTCAGTACTTGTGGGCATTATGCATGTTTGATGTTGTTTGAGGTAGCAGGTCCTGCTGACAGTGCAGCACAGATCATTTGCTGAGGCATGAAATAAAGGCTGTGCAGGTGCATCACACTTAGAACATGCCGACACCATATCCACCAAAGAATGGCCCACATCTAGAAATAAAGGCCTGAATACAAAGCCTACCTAAAGTAAAAGCCAATGTCTGGTGCAGCCAAAACTACAGTACCCGGGAAAGCTCAAGTGAAATATTTTATGCATCTTCGTGATCACATTATATAACATCATGAGCATGATGTACTTGTGTGGTCGCGATTAATAAAACGTGCTAACGTTATTAAAAATCGTGAGTGCAATGTCATTCACAATTGTGAGCATGAATTAGTACAATGTGGCCGTGATTTTATAGGCCTATGCTACTCATGTTACAGTAGTCTAATATTTTAATGAGAACTGCTACTGTGCCAAGTAACATGGGGTTACCCATGGTGTGGGAATGGTGCACAAACAAATATTGGCAACCCCAGCTACCCAGCATGGAATTCTTGGAATTCCCATTATTAGTTTTTTAAATGCAGCTTAGCCAAATGCCGTGTATGCACCCATTTAACCATATTCCGCAGTTTAGAAATCTACGTGCCATATGAAATTAGTGCCATAAAGCACCGTCTCCTTCTCATCGCCTGTGGTCATAGCCAGCCTACTACAGGGAGCCTTTAGAAGCGAGCTCACTAGGATGAAGCGTGCATCTTCTTTTCTGACCCGCAAACCATTGTTTGTAGGCCTATTGCCAGCAATATCCATGTAATAATAAATAAGGGGACCTAAATAGGCCTAATCTTAGGCACGGGGGAGATGCTGTCCTCAGCACAGTATTCTAAAAGTTTCCATTTAAATATAGCCTGATTAAATTGGGCTCACAATGTTCTGTAACGTGAGTACGTAATATAAATCACAGCCACATTTTATTATTTCATGCTCACAATTGTGAATGATTTTTAATAACGTTAGTACGTTTTATTAATCATGGCCACGCTTTAGTACATCATGCTCATGATATTACACAAAACATTGTTGCTCCGTATGAAACAAAACATTATTAAGGAATTACAATATTGTGAAAATGATGGCAAAGACTTCAGATGGCAAAGAATTATTTTGTTACATTTGTCCCTAATCGATTGAAAATGTGGTTAACTCCTGAATCACAGTTTTCAATCTGCAGTTACCTGGCATTCATTCTGATTTTCACCTATTTTGTCAGGTTTCTTACGTTGTTTTATTGTTTAATGAAAAGTTTTGGAGAAAGGTGTCTGACCTCCCTTAGCCTGATGCATTTAAAGAAACCAACAGGGTTTGTTTCTCTTCATCTTTTATAGTTGGAGGTGCCTCTGCTATGGATGTGCTGGTAACCAACCAGATCACAGCGCTCAACGGAACCACAGTCAAAATCTCCTGCACATTCACTTCCTGTTACAAAGTGGACAACAGCAAGTTTGCAATGAACTGGAGCTACCAAGAGTCTATCAATGATACCAGAGATATTGTAAGACAACTTCAAACCTCCTGTTGTTGCATACCAAACCACAGTGCAATTTTCTGTTTGTTTACATGCATATCTCTGTTTACTTTCTTTTTTCTTGCTTGTCTGTACACTGTATAGTTGCCTGATTTAATTCAAGATTAATTTCAGCAGGAAAAAAAATACATACTTTGTTGTTCCCAAACTACTTCCACTCTGTTTTTATCGCACTATTTAAAATGTTAAAACACTACTGTAGGCCTCCAATAGTAGCTATGATGCTAAATAATCAAATGGTCTAAAAACTGCCTTGTTTTTTGTTTGTTATGCAGTTCATGATCTTCCAGAAGAACAAGATGCAGCAAAGCGGTATTCGATTTGGCGACCGCGTAGCATTTGTAGGGAATGTCGAGAAGAACGACCTGTCTATCACCTTAGCGGATGTGCAGATTTCTGACGAGGGCCGGTACTACTGCTGGGTGCACAACCCACCTGACCGTGTCCTGGGCCTTGGCACCATTGAGCTTGTTGTGGTGACTGAATGTACGTTCACATTAAGGCACATATCAGCCGTCAAAACACAAACGTTATAGTCGTATAACACTTACATCATTTCTGATGCCATCTGGTGTCTATATATATATATATATATCAAATGGGTCATCAGGAATACTTGTTTGTTTGTCCTGACAGGGGTGAAACAAGATATGAGATAACATAGCGTTTTCTATAACAGGCAGGTCCTTGATTGGTTGATAGCCATTGTTGCATTATTCAAAATTTATATTTAAATCACTGCATTGTTTATTGTGTTGATTACGTGCCAGGTGCATGTGGGAAGTTAAAGAATTAAAATATGTATTCATAAATAAACAGAACAATAATAGTGATGATGAGGATGATGATGATAATGATGATTATTGTTATTATTATTATAATTATTATAATTATTATAATAATAATTATTATTATTATTGATAGTGCCGGCGTACTCAGTATGAACATGTAGTCTTAGGCTATTGCTCCATCCATACATTTTGTTCATATTCATTCATCCATGTTTTGAAAGATTTTTTTTCTGGGTCTGTGTGCGTGACCGTGTGCACTTTATGTGTATGTGTGTGAGCGAGTGAGTGCGTGCAATCCAAGTGTTGCATAAAGATCGGCATGCTGTATGTTTGCACTGCAGCAGTGCGCCATGCCAGATGAGTCAGCATCTCTATGGCTTTTACTTATTGATGGGACTGTCAGCCCATTTCAGGTCCACGCCACTCACTCAGCTACACACACTTAAACACTCACACAGACACACACTTACATACACAGACCTATACCTATACACACATACTGGCCCTTATTTATCAAACAAATGAGGAAACCAGTGCAAGTTTGAGCAGAGCAATGTTGTGCGTGGTGGTCAAATATCTGTAAGGTGTTGGGAAATGTGGCGGCTGAAACTAGCCTAATTGAAATGTCATGCCCAAATATTATTCTCAATTTAGAGGCCTCAATGTCAATGCTTATTTACCTGAAAGAAGGTGCGAAATACGCACAAAATTTGTTTTTTTTTCCTCAAGATTTTTCTGTGACATGCAGAATATGAGATAATTAGTGACAGGCAATGAAAGAAAATCAAAGAAAGGTGAAAGTGGGAATATAAAATGAACCTATATTTCTCAGACAGAGAAGTATAAATTGCTGATGTACCCCAACAGTGCAAAATTATTCTACTAAAAAAACAGGTATTTGTTCCTATAGAAAATATATGACTGCATTGTTGCATTTTTAGAAAAAATAAATTTGATCTGTTACACAGTCCTGGCTGCATAAATGACTATGATCAATAAAAACAGAGAAAAGGAAAGGCCGTAAAGGCACAACAGTGGCCTTGTCCAATCTAGGCTATATTTCAATGCTGCATGGAAATATACCACTCATAACACTCATTCTAGCTCTTGATTGGTGTGTGGAAGAGTGTGTGTAGTTTTCTGTTGTGAAAATGTTTTGTAAAGGATGGATGGTCTGTGTGTGTGTGTGTGTGTGTGTTTGCGTGCAGTGCCACCGCCTCGGGACACCACCATCGCTGTGGTGATTGGGGCGTCGGTGGGAGGAATCCTGGCCCTTCTCATACTCTCCATGGTAGTGGTGAAGTGTGTGCGGCGCCACCGGAAACAGGAACTCATCTCTGATGAGCAGAAGATGGAGGAGGAAGGCAAACTGGATGCGGAGGGCGGTGCAGAGGAGGGCACCAAGTGGGTACCACTCTCTCTCTCTCTCTCTCTCTCTCTCTCTCTCTCTCTCATTTCTCCTTTAAAATCTTGATTTCTGTTATCTCTTCTGTCATGTATCTATATTTCCCTTTCTTTTTTTCTCTTTTTCTTTTTTGGTGCTCTCTATTGATTTGCCTCTGCCTCTTCATGTTGGGGCTGTTTTTACAAACTGATAGACTGTACCTATAGCAGAAATATAGGATAGTCAGACTTGACCTAGATATCTGAGAAAAACTGCTGTACAAACACATTTCAGTCTTTCACCATTCTAAGTAGTACAAAATAAGTATTGCTGGTGTTTTAAGACTCAAAACCAAGCAAAAAAAAACAACAACATGGCAGCCTGCATGGAGTCTGCTACCTGCCCAACAACACCATTTACTCACGCTGAAAAATATTGCATTTCAGAGGAAATCCATAGCTAGTGACCCCTTTTGAAGCAACAACATACTAAGTGGGGGCGAGCAGTCATTCCAGTCTTAGGAAATAACGTTAGCAAACTCACGCTAGCATGGTAACTGACAATGCAATGAATCTTACCATATACACAATCATTTTTGCAGTTATTTTATATACACTGATCTACAGCATCTACATGTATAGACTTTCTGTCCTCTGTAGCCATTTTTGAAATATTGGTGGATGGAATGCAAACAATGAAAAGATCCAGTAATTTCATGAAGAAAGGTTGTGTCATTCTTGTTGTGAAGTGGGAAAAGTAGAAGGCTAGAGTACAGGGCCCAGCACCTGACCACCCAAACAAAACCACCCCAAACCACCCCCTGATCTGTCCACCCAAACAAAACAAAGCCATGTTCTACCTAGCATGCTAACATTGCTTAAACTACTATTCTGAGCTCAATATTGTAATCACAATAAATGACCAAAAATGCTGAATCCTCAGTTTATGTTTGTAAACATAGCAGTTGAAGATGTTGAGTCGTTTAGCTGTGGGATTCCATTATTCCAGTTGCTAGTATGCTAATGTTAGTTAGCAATATCAAAGTTATGAGCATCTAGCAATAATCTATGACTTCTACAGAAACATGATACCTAAGAATTCTGTAAGCCTAGAGTTGAGGTGTATAACTAAAGTCCAAAGTGAGTCAGACTTTTGTGATAGGGTTTAACTTGCATAGAGACTGGTCTACTAACAAACTATTGTGTTTTACTATACCAATCTGAAGTAGTGAATATGTTGACTTTCTTCTTCAGTCTTTTCACTGTGTTCTGTGTCTTTCCTGTCTTCTGTTTCCTCTGTTTTTCTCATTCCTTATTCATCCTGTTCAGTTTGTTCTATTTATTGTTGTTTTGTCTATTTTTTATGCCACATTTTATTTGTAATTGTTCTTACTACCACTGTTAGTACTATTGTCTCAGAATTACACCCTTTCCCTTTGATTCTGCCTCTTTTTCTCCATCTTCTTTCTTTTCCTCCATCTGGTGAGCTACAGGACCATGTACAAAAGAGTCTGAAAGGGTTGAGCATCACTCTGGATGCTGTCATATTTATGCAACAGCAGCTCCTCACAATGGGATCATGCAGATTTTATAGCGTACTACCACATGAGACATAAAACAGCACCAGCTGCAGGTTTTTATTTGCTTAGAGTGACAAATCTGTGGCCAGAAACATCACAGAGGTTTTTTTGTTTTTGTTTTTGTTTTGTTTTTTAAATGGCATACCTGAAAACCATGTTTCACTTTCGGGAACTTGAAAAGGTTATGTTAGCTACATCAATGCATAATTGAGAACAACTAAAAAGATTATCAAAAATGTGATTTGTATTCAACACGTCTACTAGATCTCAAGATGACTGCATTTTTTTCTTTTCCTTTCCAACTTATCTTTTTTTCTGTGTGTGCTTGTGTTTGTGTGTGTGTGCACACGTTTGCACATGTGTGTGTGTTCCTAATGAAAACACAACAGACAACTCTAACCAGGCTGCTGGTTCGGGATGGCCTTGGGTTGGTGGAGTCTGCCCCGCCTCTCATGTCCTGGTAAAACCTGATTGGTACATCTTGTGTTGTAGTGGTCGTGTGACTCTGGGTGGCCAATAGTAATTGGCTCCCACTTTTCCTTCCTTCCCTATGTGAACTTACCCTCACAGCTTTCTCTCTTTTCCATTGTGACGTGATTACTTCTTTCCCTTCTTCCCTCTTCTGACAATTCATCTTTTAGTAGTAGTAATCTTTGTGCTCTCAATCTCTTCCTTCTGTACAGTTGTGTCTGTTTCTGCTTCTATTGACTCTACTGTACTTTGGTGATCTGCGGCGTCTATCGTTATGTCTTCTTCGTCTCCATTATCTTCATTGGTGTACCTCTTCAACTGTTAATTTGTGTGTGTAAAGGGCTGTTTTACAGAAGTGTACCAATCCCATGGCAATACGTAGTAGCTTATTTATGAAAGAAAACACAGAAATACAATTCACATACACAAGATTTTAGCAGCTGTCGGAATAAAGATTCGAAGAGTTTCTCCTTCAAATGGAATTATGTAGAAAATGCATTTAGAAAAAGAAGAGCTAATTTCAAACATCTGTTGTTTCAGAGTTTTCTAGAAATCTAAGATGTCTAGTATTTTAAAAGGGTTTAAGAAGCCTGATAATTGATTGGTGCTCAATTTCTGTAAATAGTCCCTTCTGTTTTCCTGTAGTTCTTTGTGATGTCGTCAGTTGTGATGATGCTGTGTTTATTTTTTTATAGTGATACAGTAGGCCTATGTGTAGTGTGCATTTCTAACAGTTTGTGTGTGTGTGTTTTAAAGAGAGATTGAACTCACTCAGTAAAGTGCATGCCTTAAGCCTAGTGTCTAAGATCAAAGTGAATCCTTTAATTCTGCAGTCAGCCATGTTTTCTTGTTGCCGCACTCCTGCAGAAAGACAGAATCTGTAAACTGCACCGGTTTGCTGCAGGTGCATGTGCAAAGTGTACATGTTTACCTATTTCTAAAGGGCTATACAAGCTGCCTTTCCATGTCAGCCATTTCACTCAAAGACTGTTTAAGACATGAAGAAAGTATGCGCAGATTGACCCTTGGAGTATCATGCTACTCATAAAACAACTCAGGCTGAATCCCTAAGTTCTCTTTAACCCTAAACCCTTAACCCCTCAAAGACTTAAATCAACTGATCTTAAAGTACATTTATTCTAGTTGAGCCTTTAAGGGTTCAAGGTTTAGTGCCCATGGTGGGCATTGGCCTCTCAATTCTGCTAATTAAAATGGTAGCTTTCTTTATGGTCTTTTTGGTTGGTTTGTTTAAAAAAAACAATAGGAAGACAGTCTTCAAGTTAATTAGTTGACACAAATCTTCTACAAAGGTGCCGATAACAGATGACTTTGCTTAATGTCTGTATAAAGACGGCTTATTTCAATATTTCTATTTCAACGTTAGTTAGCAATATCAACTTTGAAAGCAGCAATAATGTGACTTCTAGAGACATGATGTGGTTTCAAATCTATAGTGAGTCAGTGTTAACTTTTGTGAAATGGTCCAATGTGCATTAGATTGGTATATAAACAAAATTAATTTCAGTATGCCAGTCTAAAGTACTTAAGTGAAACTGGTCCATGTTGGCTTTCTCCAAGTTTATCTAGAGAAAGAACAAGGTCTGGCTATGCCCTAACCATGAAGCCAGCAAACAGTAGTTAGTTTCCGTTTATGTCACAAACCCATTAACCCATTAGGACAGGAATGGCTTAAAAGACATCACATACATGTATAGAGTATGTGCTAATATCATCTTTTCTTCTTCTTCTTCTTCTTCTTCTTCTTCTTCTTCTTCTTCCCTTTCTCTCTATCTCTTTGTTGCAGAAATATATATTCCCTGCCTGAAGATGTATATTGAGTCTTGCTTGAGTCATCGCCCTGCCACTGCCTCACCTCTCGCCCCGATACTTGTCTTGTTCTTTGGCACAAGATCTCAGACCTTGGGCACAGGCCCATGCCCAAGCAACAAACTGCCCTGCTCTGCTCTAAGTCTAAGTCTCCCCTGAGGCTGGTCTGAGTCTGGTTATCCTCAAGTCCTGGTTCCTTGGTCTCTCTTACTGTAGACGTCCCAGAAACTAAGCATCTAGACGACAGGTTAAAAACAAGTTAGGAAAAGCGTCTGAACACTGCCACTCTCTCTCTCTCTCTCTCTCTCTCTCTCTCGATGTGTCTTCTATCAATCTACCTATATTTTTTCATGGACTAAAGTACATAGTCGGATGGGAATCCATCAGAAAATCTCCTCACAAGAGTTTTGGTTCACTGGTCATTAGTATATCTTCCAGTGTGATTTAAATTTGTTTATGTCTTCCACATGCTGCCAAATGTTTTATATTTTTTAAAAAGTAGGCTTAAAGTCTGTATAATAGAGGGGACAAAAGATTTTAGGAAAAACAACCACGTCACAAATAATTTACATGAATAACTAAAAGAGATTTAATTTTCCTTTTCAACAGATAAGTTTCCTTTTTGTCTACCCACCTTCATATTTCCTCTCTAGGGACCAATGTGGGAAACATGCTTCCCCATCTTCTTTGCTAGTTAGCGTCTGTGTGCCAAGAGTATGAGGGAACGGTTTCATATATGTGCTTGTGTACATTTTTCTATTTCCATAGCCTTACCTAGATACTTTGATACTGGTTCAAATTTACAATAACAGACATACAATTGGATATTGAAACCCTCCCACCCACCCCACCCTCCTTAGTTAGGATTTAAACCTCTAGTACCCATAGGTTGTGTCTTGTCCCTGATCTTAAGCAAAGGGACAAACAAATGTGTGTGGGAGAGAGAATGTGTGCATGTAGGAATGTGTGTGCGCGTGTTTGTGTGTGTGTATGTGTGTATTAGCCTAGTTCATCTTGGCAAAAAGCTGATTACGTAGGAAGTTATCTATCTTGTTTGTTGCACTGCTTGCTATTGTGTCGTTATGCATTTGTCACCTGGGTGATGTTTGTTGTGTATCTTTGGCATCGCACTTTAGCATGTTTTCCTTTGCACACACTACAAGTTGTCCTGAGTCTACAACAATCCCCATTTTGCAAAGTTATGATGTTAATTCAACCACTAAATGAAATGCATTGTACACTATCTCTACATACATGCAGAGTTATTCAGACAGCGTTTCACACACAAAGCCAGAGATGAAGACAAATTCTAAGATCCATTATCATGCCTAGTAAACAAAAAACGGGTACTTTCAGGGAACATAAATTTAAGCAGATTTCAATTTGTAAAGAACAATATATAGACTTTATAAAGCAAACAAAACATACTGTACAGTAGGGGATTTATTACAATGACTATTTTTGGATCATTTCTGGTGTCTTATTATGCATTTGAATGTATTGTTTAAGACCTCAGTTTGTAAAATTAAGAATTTACTTACAATACTAGATTCTATTACACATTCTGTAAAAAAAATAAAATGAGATGTCTATCAAAGTTTAAAAGCATTTTAAGTCATATATTTTACTAACCTCTACAAATACTTTAGTAACCAGCACAGTGCTGGGAAAAGCCACTGCCAGAGTATTTTATCAAATGAAGTTTGGTAAATTTGTTTAATGTCCAGTTGCATTTATATGACACAATCAGTAAAGGCGAGGAACATGACATGAGATGTACAGATTGCAGCTTATTTACTAAAAATCAGATTTACCTCATTGACAGAAATGTACATTTTATTTATTTATTTATTTATTTATTTTTAATTTAGCGATTAGGCTATTCCTGAGTCTTTGTAGTAGCATTAATGGACCAAAGTTTTAGCTTATGACACTCCATTCACCAGGCTGCATAGGCCTTGTAGTCTTTTATCAAGTACAATTAGGTAAAGGGATGCATTCAATTATAATATTTATAATGTTTATCTCAAAATTATAAATCAGGGTGAGACTTGAGTGCAGACTATGTTCTGTACCCAGGGAGTACCATTAACAGTCAGTGCTGAGACAGTAATTGGTTCACTAAGTTGTAAAGCCCGTCCACAAAAAAAAAAAAAAAAAAAACTATAAAAGCTCATTTGAGCATCTGCACTGAGCTGTGATATGCTGTACTGTAGGGGCCCGACCTGATGTGTTTCTAGAATGTGTCTGCACATCTATCACCTGTCAGTGGCTCTGCCATAGGTTGAAACAGTATACTGTAACAACCAAGACAATGACAGTGTGGGAAGGAGTGTTTGGAGACATGTGTTTATGCTGTTAAAGCAGGGCTAAGCAACGTTCTGTTTTTTTCTCTCACGAGCACCCTCTAAAGACCGCTGTATTGCATTGTATTGCACTGCATTCTATTGGAGGCGAACCGCTGCTGTTGAACATTGCAAGTGCTGTATCTACCGTTGTAGGCCACAGTGGCGCATTCTACACTGTTCGTTCACCGTATAATGACTCATGTTAGCATCCTAAACAGTATGAAACGGATTAATTAACTGAAAAATGTTGCTTAGTGGGCCTTTAAGTACTCAGGCAGGGACACATACACACTCTCTCTCTCCCACACACTCACACACACATGCATCAACGCTGCACTTTTTGTTTAATGTTACAAAAATGTTTGCTTGTGCCATTGCTTTGCCATTTTTCAAGATGCACATCTAGTTAATTTTGTAGTTGAGGGTGTATGCTTATTTGTACTCAAACCAAGCACAGCACAGCCCAATGTCTCAGAAACAACGACAAAAAAATACAATTTACCTCTAACTTTTCTAAAATGAAACAATGCATGCCAATTTCATAGATTTCACCAAAAATCACAAAAAGTTCTAAAGTACCATTTGGCCTCCAACAACCCATTCTCATACCCTCTACCTAGCCCTTGTACCCCTCCCAAGCCTAAGTCTGCCATACCCTCCCACCATGTCTTTTAGTCCCAAACTCGAACCCTGTTCTCCAGCTGTCTGTGTGCGGTCATGCATGCTTCTACTGCTCTGTCCAACTGCAGGGGGGATGGTAGGGGAATGGGAGACCAACCCTCGCCTGTTTACATTGGACATTTAAAGAGAAAAAAAATAAAATGCAGATGAAAATAGCTTGTGTTGCAATGTCACAAACATTTTTTGAAAATTAAAGATAAAATTATGGAAAAAAATCCTACTTTTGTCTACTTTTGTGACAGATTCAGATTGACAGAATTAATGTGTGTGTGTGTGGGGGGGTTGCATTGGGTTGGTCTTAAATGATCTTAATGAATATAATGTAGCAGATTTAATATTTTTATTTATTTTTATGGCTGTGTCATCTGTGTCATGTAAACTTCTACCACCATATTCTTTGCAGGTGACTAGTTAAGAGAAAACAACCCATACTAAAATCTTATTGTTAAGGGCAACAACAGGTTTACAGTGATATGGGTGCTGGACCAAATCCAACCATTATTTCTGTTGTAGGATAGCCTCGTGGTTGGGAGAGTTAAGCCAAGACAGTGACGAAAAAGGTGGTGAACAAATATATATAAATTTATTTAACCCAAAACCAGTGAAAAAGTATACAAAAATGTAAGAAAAGGAAATTCAAAAAGACTAAACGCACATCAAGTAAATTAAAACAAATGAGGAAAAACTGTGAGTTGACAAACACAACTTAAACTACACAGATCACAAAAAAAAAACAATGCTCGCACCAGCTTGGGTTACTGCACTCTGGTTCAACAAACAAAGAGTCTCCTTCCAACAAAGAGCCTTCTGACTTTCCCCCCAAGAGGGTTTAAATAGCTCAGGTGCTGAGCCAATTAGCCAATCACATGCATTTGCCCATCAGGCTCAAATCAGGCTGCAATCAGCCAATCAAGGCAGCAATGTGACAATCAACTCCTCCCCCTTCTTGGGGAAACCTGCGCAGTGTACAAAATAAACTAAGGCCTATAAATAAACAGAAATACAACAAAACAGAACTGAACTTACGTGCACTTAAAGGCGCTCTAAGCTATGCTGTTTCACGTCACTTCTTGTTGACGTTCGAAGTATTGCCAAACAAAACGGAGGATAGCTCTAGAGAGGGTTCAAGCGTTATAAGTTATAGCTCACTCCTCCCCCTCCCTCCCATGCCTCCCGAAAGACTCATGAACCTTGTCGTTTATTGGCTGGAACACTGTTATGTTTCGTTTTCGTTTGTTATGCTAGGTTTGCCCACTGTGTTTTGTTGCCGTTTGTGGAGCCAGGGCTGTCTACAGAGACCGCGTTTTTTTTACAGTGTGTTCAGGGGACAGGCAGCTAGCAGATTATGAGGAGATGTTTGCTGTATGTAACAACACATGTTTTAGTCCTAAAAACGTGTCACATCGCTTAGAGCACCTTTAAGTTACAGTCTGATAAACAAAACATAAAGCAAATCATACTTATATAAATAAATAATAGTGCGGTTGGGTTCACACCGTCACAATTTCTAAAATTTCAAAAATTAGGCCTAGAGTGTCTTCAGTTGTAATGACAAAAGACAACAGACCAAAAGGCAATAATACTGTAAAAGCTACACTAGCTGATCTTCTTGTAGGTGACGTGTCGCAACATTTTTGTGTATCTAATTTTATCATACATATTTTAAAGTGCATATGCTGAAAAGGAATATCTGGTCTGTGTGCGCACATGTGTGTCTGTGTGTGTGTGTGTGTGT
>JAGFZM010001847.1:145859-157416 GCA_017657215.1 Limnothrissa miodon | reverse complement strand
ACACGCTTCTGACTTCCTTATGCTTTTATGGACCCTTTTTACCTTATTCCCTTCTGCTACATACACGAAAAAAATGATATATATGTATACGCTAGTTTTAAACAGAGATTTAAAATATAAAAAAATATATACATGAGGTTTTAATGAACATATAGAAACATGAAAGAATAGTAAAAAAAAAAAAAGACAATCTCCCAGAACATTATCCCATACCCTCATAAAAATAAATGGACTTTAACGAAGCTGCTTCAAGAAAAAAAAAAAAAACAGAATAGTAACGACAAAAATACATTTTCAGCATGTTGAATGATTTTATAAAGACATATTGTATGTATTGTGCACCATCTGACACCCACCGTGTACAAGCTCACCCTCTATGACTTTATGTTTCTCTATCAAAGCCTGCTCTGTCTACAGTATGTGAATCTAAACACCAATTGCACTCTCTGGCAAACCCAGTTTTAAGCCAGACAGACTATCGCTTGTCGTCCATTTTGTAAGGGCAGAGGATTTTGTTTGTACCTAAAGCCATTGTGTGGAAACCACAGCATCCACCTGTCTTTCTCTAGCATACCTGCCTATGCTGGTCAACGCTTTTGAGGGTTGTTAGGCTAGTGGTAAAGATAAGGCTATGCTATGCCCTTCTTGGAGTGATGTTGTACCCCCTTTTCTTATGGGGGCAAGCAGCACTGTTTCTACTTCCTCCTTGTTGTCTGATATACTGTCCACTGCTCACCAATCACATCACTGACCATAACGTCCCCAATGTCCAGCATTTAAAATGCCTTTTCTGTTGTTGTCTAGAAAACAAAATGAAGTCCAGAGGTGGACTCATCAGTACACAGCCATGACAGTTGAGACATTCATCAGCAGGAACATTATGCTTGTGGAATTCATCTGCAGCCATAATAGTTGTGGCAATCATCTGCAGCCATAATAGTTGTGGCCATCATCTGCAGCCATAATAGTTGTGGCAATCATCTCCAGCTATAATAGTTGTGGCATTCATCTGCAACCATAGTGGCATTTATCAGCAGTCAATACTTGTGTCATTCATCGGCAGCCATATCATATGTAGCGTTCATTTGCAGTCATAATAGTTGTGGTATTCATTTGTAGTCATACTAGTTGTGGCAATCATCTGCAGCTATAGTCATTGTGGAATTTATCAGCTGCCATAATAGTTGTGGCAATCATCTGCAGCCATAGTAGTTGTGGCAATCATTTGCAGCTATAGTAGTGGTGGCGTTTATTTAGCTGCCATAATAGTTGTGGCATTCATCTGCAATAATACTGTAGGGATTGCAACATGTATCCTTACATCTTTTCAGAGGCAAGAATAATGAGGAACCACATTAATTCACAAACACACAGTTGCTCCATTCTGTTTCTATCAGTGTATTTACAGTCTTGTTGATACCCATTCATCGGTGAGAACAACAGGGGCAGGCAAAGGCATAACGTTTATACAGAAACCTACATGTACAGTATGGAGAAAATGAATCTGAAGTGCAAGCTACCTGAATACAGCGGCTATTCACAGCTAAGTTTAATTTTAGACCCGTGTATTTTTTTTTTTTTTTTGAAAGAAAATCAAGTTATGTTTTTATAGCAAATAATACATTTTATCCAATTTATGTCTCCCCGAAAAAGTCTCTGACAAACTTTTTGTTTGTCATCGGAAATTGCAAATATACCTCTGTATATCATGTCTAACATTGGACATAACTTGAATGGAAGTTCAGGAAAATGGAACTGATGAATGTTTCTTTCAGTGGCAGATTCAAATGAAAGCCAAAATGTAAATGTATGATGTAAACAATTGCACTGTAGCCCCTGTCTGAATGGATGGGTTCCGGTACATGCAGTGTTTCAGGAGAGTTCTTTATGGGCACTTTAATTATGTCTATTTTTTCCGGAGTAAACATATGTAAACAATGTAAACTTGTGTAGTCAGGAAAGTAACCAAGAGTGCTATATTGATAGGAAAGCCCTGGGAAGTAGGTAGCTTTTGTGTGTTTTAGGAAAGGATAGTTGTGTGAAAGGTGAGCTTTAGTAACTGTTGTGAGTGCTTCCATGTCCTGGCAAGCACCTTCAAAACAAAAACGTCCTTTTCACTTGACTTGACAGAGCCTATGGATCTTCCAAGAATGCCTTGTGAGGCTTTAAATGTGTGCAGCGTAATGGCAGACCCATAATGCCATTGCTTGAAATGAATTATGGGGATGATTTCAATGCAATTTTGACTCAGAATTATTATTATTATTATTATTATTATTATTATTGTTATTATTATTATTGTCATTGGGAATAATCCAAAGAGTTACCTCTGCACCACATATCTTGTTATGTTCAAAATCAAATCACAAAGCAATAATGACATTATTTTACTGTCATGCTTTTCATATTGATGTTGCAATACAGTGTGTGTGTGTGTGTGTGTGTGTGTGTGTGTGTGCAATTATGTGTGTGTTTGTTCATGAATGTGCAAGCTCACGCTTGTACTGTACACAGATCTACTGAGCTGGCGCCCATTTTGGAGTCAGGCCATTGCCCCTTATTTGATGTATCAATTATCTGCCCCTGGGGATATATTGATGTTTTTGGGCAGCAGTAGAACACACACACACACACACACACACACACAAATACATCCACTCAGGCACTACCCTTATATATATGGGGTTTACGTTTATGCTGTTCGGTATACATAACTTGCCATGTTTCTTCCTGCATACCCTATATCTATTGTCTATTATCGTATACTTGTGAAACACTCTCAAACAGACATATATCCCTCTACATAATACAACTGTAATACTTTTTGGTATTGCAGTTTGCAGTCTATGCATGACAGGCATGAGGCATCTGTAAGTCATGCATCTCTAATCATGCTATTATGTGCTTAGGGGAATGAGGCTGATGATACTGTATAGCGAATACGATGGGTTAAAAATCTAGTTCCTGATGGCTTTTTAAAAGCAATACTGTTGAAAGAGGAATATTTCAATCTGTATGGTGTAGCTTCTGTTACAATGGCCTTGAAATGGGGAATATGTTTATATCTGTTTTTATTTAAAAATGTACTTGCCTTTTGTTATGTATTTTATTTGTGGTATATTTGCACTTTAGATCCGCTGAAACCTTCCGCTATGGTCATAATTCTGTCTTTCCTCCAGAAAGTCTTCCCACAGAAAGAGCTAGGACAATGAATGTACATGTAATGCTATTCAGTCTTTCTCCTATTTTCTTCCATTGTCTCAATATCTTCGCTCTCTCTTCTTCTCTCCTCTACTGTTTTCTGCCCCCCCCCCCCCTCTCTTTCTCTCTCTCTCTCCTTATCCCTCCCTTCCTGCACTGTATATTTTTGTTTTCACTGTCATCCTGAAATATGCTTTTCTATTTCTTCTCTCTCTCTCTCTCTCTCTCTCTCTCTCTCTCTCTCTCTGTCTCTCTCTCTCTCTCCCTATCTATCTCTCTCTCTCTCTCAATCTACAGTATCTATCTATGTCTGTAAACTCCACAATCAATGTAAGTGTACACAACAGTGGTTCCCTTTCAGCAGACATGCATGTTACTCTTAAGCAGACACTGGTTTGCCAGTGACTTAGCACATACACAACAGATAGTATTTCTATCGTACAACATTGTATTTCACTGGTACCCTGTCTCAGTATCAACCTTTGCAGTTAGCACACTGGAAGTGACTTGTGTCTTTGAGAAATTGGTATTTTCTTTCATGGGAGAATTGCTTGTTACGATTTACAAAAGGGGCTACGTAATAGTATGTCTTGAACAGTTGCCAATGGCAGAAATGGAGTGACATTCTTTAGTTTAGAAATTAAATCCTGACTGCATTACATTGCAGGATATTTGCTGCCCATACTACAGTTTTCCGATTATGCAAACAGTGCCATTTTTAAACAAACTTCTTCCAGATTTTAAGATCTTAACAGTAACTAAACAATTTATGAAAATCATTTACACGATTTAACAACAACATTTTAACATACACTACTGCCACTTTTAAATACTTATACAAGTTTGGATCATATCATGCCATAGTGAAGCCAGGACTGTTTGTGCTGACATTTTAGCCTGATGCTGCACTGTGTAGTCCGCTAGTGCAGTGGTATTTTCAAAATGAACACAGAAACACTCCTGGTGGGTAAAAGGAGATGACCCCGTCACTTCTGGATTAGAAGAACATTAGCAATGACCTTTAATGCGTTCTCCAATTGGATACTCCTTGAAGGATCCCACTGCCGTGGTTCGGGCAGCCGAGCGACTGTTGCACCCACTGCCAAGCCAAGAGTCGGCAAAGTCGGCTCACAACTGGCCTCGTATATAAGGCCCCTCTCTGCTTAGCGTCCATCGTCTGGAGACAACACCCAAACTGTGGCTTAGGGCTTGTGTGTCAAAACAAGTACAAAACAATTACAAAAAATGCTTCTGTCCACCTACTAAATCACATGGGATGTTGGCAATGTTTGAATATGTGGAAATATGTACCTACAACATAATGTAACAGAGGTTTAAAGTCAGTGATTTTGGAAAGAAGCTAACATTGCAAGTGGTCTAGCCAGTGGACAGAAGTTTTTTTTGTTTTTTTTTTAACTTGTCCTTTAACAATGCACTATTCACCCTAGTGAAGTGTTCAAAAGCTTTCTGCTGTAAGAAAAATGAAAATGGATGCTGAAAGGCTACACCTACAGCCCTTTCCAGCATGACTACCCACCCACACAATAACCTGTGTAATTCTAACCTTTCCCTAGTCCTATTGTTCCCTTTGGGTGTCTGCATGGATTTACATACTTCAGACACTGCATACTGCAATCATTTCTCTGCACTCGTGGGCCACATTTTACAGTGGTTGTCTCCAGACTTACAGTATATATATATATCTGGCTAAACAAAACGCAATCAGAACATTCCAGACAGGGATATTTTCTTCTCCCCTGAAGTGAGACTCATATCAACTAATAAAATACAAGATTTGTACAAGACATAATACAAGAACTATATATACAAGCATTATACACAAACTATCCCATTTGTGATGGTACTGTACTGTTTCAACTCCTTCTATGGTATTTTCTCGATCTCAGAGGGTTTTTTTAGCTCTGAGAAGGCTGATCATCTGTATGCTTTTGAAGTGTACAGGGTTTGGCCACTATTTTTTTCTAGAAGACTTTAGAAAAGCACTGGACACTTTTACTCAAATCTATATAGCATTGGTTTCAAACTGAAAAATGCACACAAGCAGACCAACACAGAGTAACAAGCACAGGTGTACATGGTGACCACTACATCCCCAGTGTCCAGAAATGTGTCCTTGTAGATAACTAAGGTAGTCCCAAATTACTGAGAGCACTTGTTTGGATTTGGACCCAATTTGCATGTGGACCCACCTGGATTCACATGCCATTGGAACCAGATCCAATTCAAGATGTCCTGTCATGTGGGAATCTTTCTTTTGATTTCATTCATTTCTTTCATTTTTGAAAATTCTACTTGCTACTGTACCTTGTGACAGCTGGTAATTCTGTGTGTTTCAAGTGTGTTCGCAACACATCTGATCTGATCGCACTCTTTATACAACTACTGTACACCCCGTCTGGGACAGCTTGAGGTGAGCTTGTCTGTTCTCAACAGCAACACACTGCTTTGACTACTCCGCCAAACCGGTTACAGTGAATGTGTACACCGTCCAACCTACTGTACTGATCCCCTGTCTTCTCTGTACTTTAAATGTCTGTCATTCTCTAATTCTCTAACCATGACTATGCACCTCAGTAGACTTTCTCTGGACTGTAAAAGAAAGCTGTTAAAAAAGTGCATATAACAAAATAAAAAAGTAAGTTTGCTTACATAATGCATTTTGTGTCTATTGTCTGTGCATTACTGTCCTGTATTTACTTGCATTCACCATCAAACACATGAAAAAACACATCAATAATGTGTTAATTGTTCCACTGTAATATAACATAGTTGTAAAAATATGCAGGTTGCTATGTATAAAGCATGCCCTTTATAACAACACGACATTTTCCTAGTAGTACTTTTTGTGTTGTTAATTACTTTATTTATCCCCTATGTACTGTAAGTACTGTAGTGTGTCTCACTAAGTGTGTTAGTATGGACAAGACCATGATCAATACACTGTGACAGTGACTGTGTCAGTCATCTCACATAGTGTATGGTCACTCAAGTTTTTATTACTAACGCTGCATCTTACTGTGCAGCTCTTCAAAATCTGTGACTGTTATCTTTTTTTGTCAATAGGATCTGCTCTGTGTTTCTGAGATTAGAATTTTCCTCTGGGGATCTATTTGTCTATCTATCTAAGAACACAAACACTTTCCATTCCATTTAAGGAATGGAGAACAGGGATGATGAAGATATAATTCATATACAGTAGCCAATCACAAAAAGGTGTTAGACTTGTTTATCTTAATATTAGTACACAATGTGCATTTTTTCTTAGTGATAGAACTCAGTTTTGCATTGCTTACATTGTGTGCAGTGGCCATGTGTGGTAGAATGTGTAACTGCAAGAAAGCTGGGCCAATTTGAATCAACCATTCTGTTGCTGCATCCCAATCATTTTCCAAATCTAAAGAGATTAAACTTAGCTCCTTTAATTAATTTCATAATGCAGACTGTGCCTTCCGCTGCTCACTCCAGGGCTAACTGACATGCAATGCACTTAGTTTGAATTGTGGGACTGTTAGACTGTCAGGAATGTTCAAAATAAACATGAACAGGAATTTGGCCCAAGTAAAAGGTGTGTCTTAAAATTACATGAGGTTTAGTTCACTCTCTGCTTCCCAGTCATCATTGTTAGGATCAGATCATTATATTTACATGTTTATTATTAACAAAGTATTCCAGTCATGAAAACAGAACTTAATCAGACAAATCTGTAACTTATTACTGATCATGAACATTTTTAAATATACAGTATAAACAGACAAAGTCAGAACCGCAAAAAAATGTGTTCTTTATGTACATTATGTACAACAAAGAGTAAATATAGTTTGTGCCATCACAAATGCTAACAACACTAACCTCTGACCTAAACACATGCACACACGCACACACACATACACACACACACACACACAAACAAGGACCACAATTTCAAGCCATATGCTTCTTTGGCCACATAGATAATACTTGGTCATAAATGGTGTTGGAAATGACCAGTGTTCTAATACCAAATGTTCAAGTTGTATTTCAGGTCTCTCCTCAAAGACAAGTGATATCAAGTGATAAATGTTCTAGGTAGTATGGGTTTAGTGTGTTAAAATCAAAGTCATTGTCAGTCATTTTCTTTCTAATGACTTCTGGTATGTTTAAAAGAAAGTTGCCGTTGATTTCTTGCTTCACATAATAACACATTGTGTTTTTTTTGCCTCATAAGGCTGATATTTCCATTGCACTCTGAGATCAAGCAATGACTGAGAAAATATTGAAGCGCCAGTCATATCACATCACCCACATATTTAGAGAAAGATATTCAAATATTACACGTTTCCCCTGAGACATTAGTACTGAATAACACACAGCAACTCTGCACTCTGTGCAAGTCCCAAACCAGCATGATGGTCATTCTGTTGGACATCTAAAGGTAAGCTAAGGCAGAAGGTAAGGGTTTGCAAGTATTCTCTCTCTCTCTCTCTCTCTCTCTCTCTCTCTCTCTCTCTCTCTCACACACACACACACACACACACACACACACACATGCACACACACAGAGACACTCTTAGCTCTCTGAGGCTCTCATCATGGCTCAGTCCTCCAGAATTCTTCTTCTGTTTTTTGGCTATGACTGGGGAAAAAAAAAGAAAAAAAAAAAACAAACTTTCTTCTTTTATCTCTTTGATTTCATCTACAGTTCCAAACAATAATCATTATACCCTTACATCTCACTATACTATTTGAAATGTACATTTAACACATATATACATTACAAATATTTTTGTAAAGGTATTATGAACACTGAAGCAATTTTGAAGCATAATTGACTGAATTAACTACGGTGTACTGAGCGTTCTAATCTGTCTAGTCAGACCAAGAAACTAAGTGAAGCTACTAACCTGCATGACTGAGTGGATCCAGTCGAGCATTTCGTCAACATTGCAGTAGACACCTGGCCTGCCTTCCCGAGCACAGCCGACGCCCCAGCTCACCACGCCAACCAGCATCCAGCTGTCTGACAAGAACACCAGAGGACCCCCACTGTCCCCCTGTCAGAGGCCAGAGAAGAGCAAACACAGAACAGGCTTCATCCAGGCCTGATATACATCACTTAACACTGACACATTTATGTGGCATAATTGTGCTGTTGTGGGGTATTCCAAACAATGGTCAAGAGAGTCAAATGGTCATGAGAGGTCAAGAGAAATGCTTTCCCACATCTTTTCGACAAGTAGCATTCATATTGCCTACTTTAGCTTGTTGCTAAGTGTTTTGACTTGACTGATTTGGCTCATACAATAATACACTATAAATCTAAATGCTGGCTTATAATTGTGGCTATAATCAAAATGACTTTCATTTATTTCGGCATCCGTATCTTTTACCTGGAATTGTATGTGGAGTAAATGTTTTACCTGGCACGCATCTACTTTGCCGCCGAGGTAGCCGGCACAAATCATTCTGGGCGTGATGAGGCTCCCGTAGATGGGAGGTGAGGAGCACTGGGAGCGGTCTATCAGCAGCACGTTAGCCTTCTGCAGCTTCGGAGACACATTACCTGGGACAGGCGGACAGGGAGATATCGTTAGGGACTCACCAAAGTAGATGGTTTTATAACAGTAAGTATAACAGGCTGCTATTAAGGAAAGTGAAACAGAATGTTGCCTCAATCAATCAGCTGACCTTTCCTGATGCATTTGCCTCCTAAAGAATTATCCCTTACAACAAAAATGTTTTTGTTGTTAACACAGATATGCTCACCCTTTTCCTCCAGATATCCCCATCCAGTCACCACCAGAGAGTCCCCTCCTTTCAGTCCTAGGTTGGTGGGAGGCAGGCACACAGGTCTGCGTACATCTACCAATAAGACACACACACACACACACACACACATACACACAGTGATTGAAAATGACATTAAACACAGTCCTTTTCCCAAGACAAATGTCATGCCATGACCCTGTTCTTCTTTTTTATTGCATTTGCATACTTTTCCCAGTAGAGGGCGGACTTTACCAATATAAGGGTGGGTGAATAGAACTTTGGCTCCAGTGAACAAACATTCTAGCAATTCTATTACAAAATCTAGCATTCCTATTTTTATGGATAAGGTGTCATCTCACTGCATCCCGCTGTCTTACAGACATGAATACGGTAGCGCCTAAACAGGCTGTAGTGCTGAACATATACTGTAGCCGTCACACTTCACTGCAGACTTACTACTAAGTGTGACGGGACTGCTCAGCTTCATCATGGCAATGTCAAAGTCATTCCTCTTGGGGTCATAGTGGCCGTGGACCATGATCTTCTCCACGGATGAGCTTCCTAAGGTCCCCATGTACGTGCGTCCAGACACCACCCTCCATCGACTGACCTCCTTCTTGGATCTGTTGTGAGGGAGGGGTCAATATAGGAAGGGTGATTTATCACACTATCAGAAGTAAACTGTTGTTCAGAACGAGTCCATTGCTCTCTCTTTTAAGAAACTCGCCATGAAGTCTTAAAATAAAATGACCCATCGTGGACCATTGCTCTATTAATCTTTTGTATCTTACATATCATAGTTTAGCAAGACAGCATCACATACATTTTGGAAGGCATTTTGAATTCAATGTAGTTTCTATGGGGATAAATACAGAAGTGACAAAAGGAAAGGAAAGCCTCAAAAAAAGTGACCTTGAATCCCTAAATTCCATTACCCTTTTTGGAGGACTTGCAGCTGTCACAGTTGTTGCCATTGGCCACATAAGTGTTTACTCATAAGTAGTAAAAAAATGCTGTTCTTATTTTATTATTATTAATTTTGCATTGGCCCTTGGAAGATGGCCTACAAACAGAAAAGTTTGTCCTCCACTGATTTAGACACAGACGATAACTTTAAGATAAGTGGTAACGCACACACTTCTAAACACAGTAAATAGAATGCATGTGGAAATGTGCATATGTGCCCTTTAGTACTTTGGTAGAAAACTCTATCAACCATTCCAGTTGTTAAATTAGACTGCAACACTAGATTGAAACTCTATTGTTACCATAATGCTACCTTGTACATTCTACAGGCTTCATTACAAAAATGATATGCAGCAAATTTGACGGTGTATGTGTGTGTGTGTGTGTGTGTGTGTGTGTGTGCGTGTGCGTGCAGTCCACTCACCCTGAGAAGCAGTGTGCTGCAGTGATGACCCATTGCAGTGACACAAGCGAGCCACCACAGGTGTGCTGTCCGTTCTGTTGCAGGCTCACCTGCCACGGCCAGTCCTCAATCTCCGTCGACTCCCCTCCCACAATGCGGTCCGAACTCCCGCGGCTTCCACAATCTGCTGAGGGCAAAAGCACAGCCAGGCTTATTCGCAAACCTCTGCACACCCCACAACAGCTCACAGATTTGAAGAGGAATCAGTTTGTGTGGTGCAGTATCTAGGGTATTATCTTACAGTATGTGTGATGTATAAATACTGTATGTGCTAAAACATATAAATGGCATTAACATCATGACACACTTTTTGACAAGAGCTTAGAGCAGCACATACAACATAGTTGGCCCAAATGTATTTGACAGGTGAAAGTTTTAGGTTGAGAAGACCACTAGGGGGTGTTGTTTTCATTATGAAAACAGTAATACAATTAAATATAGTAATTCTTAGGATATATATAGTCTCAGAGGAGATGACACCCCTGTTCATGCACAGACCCCAAGGACTGTGGATTATTAACATCACATCCTGTGTAACTGAAATCCAAATCAGGCTAATAAGGCCATCAGCTCCACTTTTAGCTATTATTACTGTAATGAGGATAGTAATAGTATTTTTATAATGTTAGTCTTAAGAGAATGAACACTAAACACTGCAGTGATGAAAACACAATTTGAATTTTAAAGACTATTAATCATAAGACTCTGCATCTATGCACAATGCTTACAATTAAATACTTTTGAATATAAGTGTGTCAGCCTTAATAGTTTCCCCTTTGAGCTATTTAGGGCTTTAAGCTTCTCTGAAAACCGGTATCTCACACTACTGAATGTGCCTAAACTTGTTCAGCTGCTTGTCGGCTGCATAAGTCAGTGGCCTGTGGTAGGTACTGTGGTTATGGAGTTTCCTACCACAAGACCTACCACAAGACCTGACTGATGTTCTATGTAAGGCAAGATAGCATTTAGGATTGGTGGTGAAGTTCTGGATCTGCCTTATCTGTGCCAGCATTCACCTCTGTGTGTGCTTACAGACAAGGCTCTAGCTTGTGGTCCAAGAATAAACTCTTAATCATATTTCAGAATTGGAAAGAAAAGTAAGCTCTCAATACAATAGAAGGAGTGGTGAGACCTGGCTTAATGAGATACACACAATAAGAA
>JAGFZM010001847.1:120604-145849 GCA_017657215.1 Limnothrissa miodon | reverse complement strand
GAGAGAGAGAGAGAGAGAGAGAGAGAGAGAGAGAGAGAGAGAGAGAGCTCACCTGAACAGGACAGTGTGACAACTGATCCAGAACTGCACACTTTTCTGTCAGACAGGAGTTCAAAAAAAGGTTTGGTTAGTTACACCCAGAGCGTGTACTCAACAACAGAATTAACAGCCTATTAATTTGTGCTCCTGGGCATCCCATGCATGAGATACTCCTCCAGCGAAGCATATCACAAAATTAATCCTTTTATCACAACAGCCACAGGCACCACACCCTGCCTAGGTACATAGTTGGGCCATCATCTAGGCACTAAGATAGAGGGAGAGAGAGAAGAAGAAGAAGAAGTGAAAAAGTAATTTATGTGGCTCTCTGGTTTTGGGTGTGGGTGTGTGTGTGAGAGGAAGACAGAAAGAGAAAGAGCGTGAGAGAGAGAGAGAGAGAGAGAGAGAGAGAGAGTCAGAGAGAAAGGTGAGCTCAGAGTACATAAACACGAGTTCTGTATTTAGAGACCAAAGGTTATTTGGGCTTTTTTTGTTAGAGGTAATGCGGGAGAGATTCACTGCGTCTCTGGGGTCCCAGAGCACATTAGTGATGGCTTCACCACCACTGCTGCTACTGCTGCTGCTGCCATGGGAGCTAAGCTAGCAGTCACATCCGTGGGACAGCCATAAACACACACATGGTCGCAAGAAACACAGAGATTAGTCGCCTCATGGCAACCAACGAGCGTTATTGTGACACAGTACAATGTTGTCATTTCGATTCAATTCAATTCAGTTCAATTCATTTCGATGAGTTACTTGCTGCATGTTGACACACAGCAGTACACAGACACAGAAGGCATAACACTCGTCTGAGTCACTACACTGTTGTGGCAAAGCAGAGTAAGTAGGTCTGGTGAATGAAGCAGGTCTACAGGCAGTGTTGGAATCTGTTGGCACGATGCCCTGAACTTTTGTACCATTTGTTTACATGAGAAGAATCCATTCCACTATGGGGATATTGTGAATGCTGGGATCACATCACCTACCAAAGTGCATCTCTTAACCTAATCTCTCTGTTTAACTGCCATCAATCCTCAGGCCACCTCAGAATGGATGAGCCAACAATATAGTCTCGAAGGGTGTAGTATTATTAACTCATACTACATTTCAAAATGGTTTTAGTCCAGAAAGAAAGAAAAAAAAAGAAAGGGAAGAAAAAAAGAAGGAAAGAATGCCTGTGCCCGTAATATGTAGCCTGGGCCCACCCATACTTCCTGAGACACTACATTCAATTTCGCGAGCAAGTCAGTGTGGCCATCGTGCCGATTTAGAGGAATTATTTTTCCAAAATCAGTGGGCACCAATGAGAAACGAGCTTACACACACGTCATCGGAATGAGTCATCGGCTTGATTGGTTGTAGATTCGTCAAGTAGTATACAGAGGCCTCTGATGGACGCAGGTTATGCCCGCCTCCCAGAAGAGGGTTAGTAATGGCCAGACTAAGTTCCTATGAGCTTTGTCGCGGAAGCCAGGCTACGTAATATGTACTCTTTATATAAAAGCAATATCAGTCTAATATCAGCCTATTTAGCTTACTTTTAAAGACTACGTATTTACAGTGGTAACTTCTTACCGGTCAAACACTATCTTCTGGAGGTCAGTGCCAGTCCCGGACCCAACGGCACAGAACGATGTCCCCAGAGTAGATGAGATGAGGCGGGATGACACTGTGCTATAACTAGGTTTACTGTAGAAGGGGCACAGAAAGAACATTAGAGAGTAGAATACAGGGCAGTCTGCATGACTATACTCCACTGGATTGGTGATGCAGGAAGAGGCGTGAAGGTGCTAAGGATCTTACTGGGGTTCAACACAAAGTTGATATTTGGATCACTGGAGAGGATAGAGAGGATTTGATCACTACAGAGGACTGTTTAGTTCTTCAAAAGTCAGGAGTCAATATCAGACGAATGACTGGATTCATTGACACATGTCAGTGCCACACAAAGCTTTTTGTTTGCACTCTGCTGTTTCATTACGTGGGTTGCTAACATCCTTCAAAGAAATACAGCTGAAAACGAATGAATTGCAAGCAAAATTTAGACAATATCAGACGTCCTCTTTTAGCGTAAAACTGAAAATGTGCCCTGGTTACATCGAATTTGGCACCAAGGGGCTGAAACCTTTGTTATGTTTGGGAACATGAGCACCCTTTCAAACATGTTCACCACATCCATACAGTGAAATACTATACACTCCTAAAACATGGAACAATAAAGTGTCCCTTGTCCCATATATTTGTATTGTATAAAGCAGGTTCAAAGTGTTCCATATTGCTAATTTGCAGAGGTACAATAATATTCTTGCACAGGCATTTTTTACCAGCAATAGCAGCAGGGTGCACAATCCCTGTTACGAGTGCATTCTTGTGCATATCTCATGTGTGTGTGTGTGTGTGTGTGTGTGCCATACAGTATAGTGTCATCATGGTTGGTACAGTGCCTACATTTTCTATGGGCCAATTAAAGCAGCTACTGTAGCTAGCTGTATGTATACATACAATATAGAGTATAAAGAATCATGCTATTCCACATTGGATTCCATTAACTGTTTTCACATTTTAATTAGTCTGCATATACTATCATCCCATATATATAATTTACTGTATGAACAAAATTCATGTTTTACTTTCTCAGGCCAAAGAAAGGCTGTAGGCCTACACAAAGGTCCTTTGTCCTACCTTGTGTATCCCAGCTGTTTGCAGGCTATCTCAGTGTGTTTCTGAGTAAATCCCTCGGCACACACACTCTTCCATCCTGACCCATCTGTGTACACCTGTAGCACGCTGTCATTGGACACCAGTCGAACTGTAGATAGATGAGACAGGTTGATTGCGGAGGGGTTGTTGCACAAATGTGTGTGTGTGTGTGTGTGTGTGTGTGTGTGTGTGTGTGTGTGTGTATGTGTGTGCTTGTGTGTCTTACCTGGAAATGTGTCATTGTTTGTAAAGACGGAGACACAGCTAGCCTCGTCCTCACCAGAAGAGCAGTCCAGCTGGCCGTTGCATGTCACGTCCAGAGGGACAAACTTCAGTGACCTGGGGCAGAAGAAGTACTTACTTTCGATCAGCTGCTTGACTGGTACAGTACATGGAAAAAAAGACAGAAAAAGAGGAAGGGGTAGGATGGGTTTGTTTACAATGGCATAGATGACAATGAACCAACATTCAAAAAGCCATAAAAAGGCATCTGCAAGCATCTTTCATCACTACATGTCCATTAAATAAATCTAATTAAATGGGAATCATAGCTGGGTTTCCATTCAATTATAACTAATAACTAATTTATGAACAAGTTACATGCTCTGTAACTTGTTTCTGACAAGGATTTCTTATTTGAAGAGTGTTGTGAAGGAACTCACTGAAGTAGGCGGCCACAGCAAGTATGGCTAAGATGACCAGGACAGCTAAGGTGGTAATGAGAGCCTTCTTCACAGACACCCTCTTTTTCTTCTGAGGAACCTGGGCTGACATGGGCCTTCTGTGCTTACCGGGCCGAGCCAAAACTAAACACATACATGAGAGAGAGAGAGAGAGAGAGAGAGAGAGAGAGAGAGAGAGAGAGAGAGAGAGAGCAAAAAACATGGTTCTTTACTACAGTAGTTTAAAGGTCAGTGTTCAACCATCTGAACTTAACATCTTAAAATTCTTGTGAGTTTTTCCAATGCCATTGGCCACTATGACTTGTTCAGGGAAAATTTACTACTGCACCATGTCAGTTCAAAATCCACAACACCAGACATGTATACAGTAACTCACCTCATGCATTCTGGACAAAGGACAGTCCAGCACATGAATCTAATTGATGCGTCCCTCAAACCACCCTGCTTTGCTTACTGTGTGGTTAATGATCCCAGTGGAGGACTTACATTGCTGTGTGGGGTTCAGAGGTCTGGAGCTCTCTTCAGCAGTCTGTGTGTTAGTCTGTGGGGAACAGCAAGACCACAGACATGTATTCAAACAAGGGGGCAGGAGCAGTTTTTTTTTTTAGTTTTTACCTTTTTTAACTTGATGAGTCATGTTTAATGGGCCAACAACCTTTAGCGATTAATGTGATCTTAATGAGTTGTCAAGAGGAATGTAAGGACAAGTAGGTAAAGATATGTCCTTAACAATGAATGTATACTGTAGAGTTGTTGTTGCGAGTTACAGTGTACAGTGTAAAATCTGCCCACTGCTGCTCTCTTTGCATAACTCATTGAGGGTCTGTGTCAGTCACTTGGAGACAATGTGGATGCGCCAAACTACGTCATGTCAGGAAAATAATGTGTGTTGAAGCAATGCATGTGGGTGGGTCTGGGTGTGTGTGTCTGGATCTGGCTGGCTGAATGGGAAGAGGTGCATCAGGCATGATTTGGAAATATTTTCTATTGACTCACTCTGAATTGATGTTGTAAGAATGTTGTTGTGAAACTAATGTGGTTTCATGTGAGATGGAATATGTTTATTAAGTTTGTTTGTTTTAATTCTAATATTTTTTCTTTGTACATTTGTTTTAGTATTTTTTCATGACTGATTGATTATGCTCTTGTTTTTTATTTATTTGTGGATTGTTATTGCCATGTAGAAGCTGATTGCTGAACTTGAATTATGTGACCTATTTCAATGTGTCTGTCACAATCCCAAAATATATAGAGATCAGTACTAGAAACTGATTTGTGGCTCAGATTCAAACCAAAACCTAAAGCTCACATGACAGAAAGTAATGATTCAGCATCAGTTCTGTCTTTCCCAACATTAAGCCTCATATTAGGCCCATATTCAACCAATACCAAATGGGACGAGAGACCTTTGTCTATTCAATGGGCCTATTTCACAGCAACCATATTTAACAGCCCATATGATTCTGATTCATTAGTTTTAGCTCCTCATTGGATGCCATATAACGCCTGTCCTTGCTCAGCGACTTCTCTGAAAAGTGGCTGACATGAAACAGGTCCATTGGAGGTAAGAGTTCCCAGCAGTGATTGTAAGCTAAGCCTGCATCACAATGTCTGCCTCACCGCAACAAGTTCTTCACACAAGTGCACACAAACCTGTTGGTGGTGACCTTTTTTCCACCTTGCTATATGTGAATGACCCAGCTTAACCGTTAATGTGTTAAGTGGACAATGAGAAACACTGAAAAAAGCACCCCCCCCCCCCCCCCCACACACACACACACACGTGCTGTAAAAAGATGTTAAAATTAAATGTGCTGACATTATTGCCTCAACACTTGTGTACAGTTTATGTGAGGTGGTTGGAAATGCTCAGCTTGCATAAAACGTTGAGCAGGAACTCTTGTGTTTGACAACACAAAGCCAGTGCAAGCAGGAAGAAAAATGTAGTCGAACCAGTTTCTCAGTCAGGTACTCCCTGGATTTGCCAGGCATCAGTCACTCAAGAGCTAAACCCACAGACCCTGCCCCCCACCCTCTTACATAACAGCCACCAAATACAAAGGCTCCCATATAAGAGGCAGCCTGCAATATTACAGAATTACGGGAACAGCACATACAATTCATGGAACCCTCACAAAAGATGGCTGTGTCACTCATCTGCCTGCTGACGTGACGTGGGAAATTTTAGTGCAAAGGATTTAGTGTGATGCCATTAGCTTTGTATGGACAGGCAATCAATATGTGCTGTTATGTGAGCAACTGAAAAGTATATTGGGCCGGTAAAACAGCAGAAATTGATACTGTCTGAGGTTGTATTATGTTGGATCATGTTTTCTGGATTATGTTTTGTTTTTGTTTTGTTCTGTTTTCCTTCACAGTGTAAAAGTCAATTACAGCTACAAATACAGTAACAGGCCAGTGAGTATCCACAATTATGGATAAAGCTAGGTGCATATATGGACAATGTGTGTGTGTGTGTGTGTAAGAGAGAGAGAGAGAGAGAGAGAGAGAGAGAGAGATGTTTTGAATGATACTTTGAATGTGGAAAATTTGAATGAGTCACCAGTTGTAACTGCTGTTCACTCGACTTTGTGTTTAACTTCAAGGAACTTCCAGAATGTAGGCAATGTGACGTGACCAAATTCACAGACTAAAGCTGTGAAGTCAAGCCCCGCGAATAGACATTTACTGAGCATCACTGAATTTTGACTTACTGAGCATTGCAAAATTTTGACTAGTTTCCATGGGGAAATGTCAGTTTGCATTAGACTATTCACTTCCAGCATTATGGGGTGATTATAATTTTCTATTTTTTTTTTTTTTACAAAATTACATCCCAAAGATGTAAACTTGCAAAGATGTAAACTTGCATTATGGGGCATACTGTTACGTCCCTCAACCAAACATTCTCAAAGTGGAGATGATCAACATTAGCCTCGCCCTCACCAGCCCCGCCCTGTACCTTCATTTCATTTCGTACAGTTGGTCTGGGACCGCTGCATTGACAATCGTTCTCTCCAGGACAGCATTCTGCCTACCCAATCAGCGAAAAGTGGGAGTGTAATAGTGAGCGGTGACATCGGTTTTGTGTGTTACATTGTCTGGCTGCACGGCTGCGCATTGTGCACAACAACAATGGCGGCAGTGAACGTAGTACAGGAGGCTATTCAGTCCCTTGTGGGAACGCTTCAGAACATACAGGAACTGAAGTCTGAACAATAACAATGTTTATTTAATTTTATCTGCGGAAAAGATGTCATGGCCCTACTACACACAGGTTTTGGGAAAAGTTTGATTTTCCAGCTTGCTCCGTTCATTTCCAAGGAAGTGGCTAGGCTAAATAGTAGGGAAGCTATCATCCTTCACAAGCCATCACGTTGCATACGTCACAACCAGGCGTTAGCAATTGGGTAAAGGCAGATCCAATCACTTCAGCCGAAACCACATATCTGAGAACGATGAGAGAACGATTGTCAATGCAGCAGTCCCAGACTAACTGTACGAAATGAAATGGAAGTACAGGGCGGGGCTGGCGAGGGCCTAGCATTGATGCCATGATTTTTCTTTTTTTTTTTTTACAGACTAAAGTTGTTGTGAAGAGGAAAAGGTCAGAGTTATTGTCTGGCTCTTAAACCGCAAAGTTTTTTTTAAAATAATAATAAATATTTAATACATATAACATTAACACATTTCAACTAACAATGTATTATATATTACAACTACATCATAATCAAATATCATAAAGTTATAAATAGTCTAGTTTCTGATAAAAAAAGGTAATTACAATGTAGATCCAAACACAATAGCAGTTGAAAAATGACACTGCCCAAACGTGAATGCAACTTAACCCAGGAACCCAGGAATGGATGCCTGTTGGCGAGAGACAGCCGTTTTATGAACCATATTTGATATGAATGAAACCGTCATTTGATATGAATGAATACTAACTCTGGCCTACCCTTCTTAAATCCAGGCCTGTGGACTTATACAGATTTGCCTAGCACATATTCCAGATAACGTTCCATAATATTCCAAAACTATAAATCTAGGGGATCACAAAATACAATCTGCTCTTAGACAATGAGGTTGACTGTGTGAAAAGGGGTATTGTGGGAGCATTTAACCAAAGTAAACCAAACGGTTGATGCGGAACTCTGCTTGTTTGCCTATCTACCTGTCTGACTAGCATTGATAATCCTGAACAATACATCCATTAACAAACCTATTGTACCTCCATCTTTGAGTAATCTAAGTAATAATTTGTCATGAGGAAAGCACAATATATATCAATACATTACATCTGAAATAGCCTTGGATCTACACTGTTGAAGCAGTTATTGAAGCACTTATCAGAAGTACTGAGCTACCTTTGAGAAATTGTGATTCCAGGTTTCCAATAGGCAATAGTCTTTCCAAAAAGAAACCCCTATTTAGAATCACCTGCAAAACTACACAAATCCCCCAATGTGAATTGATTTATAGGGGGGTGAATTAACAAATATGAATTAGTATATAATGTGAAGCAAATTAAATATACTAATGTGAAGCAAATATGTCCATAGTCCATTTTTTAGAGCTGTGAATTGAAAAGGTTATTAAGTTCAAGAGAAGCTATTGTGTTACGTATGAAAAGTAATGACACTGAGAGAGGTTCAGAGATGAATGGTGATTCTGACCTATTTAAAGAGTCAGTCAGGTGAGCATGCATAGGGAGTAGACTTCTGTGTCATTGTAGCACAAATGGGTCAGGCAGAGACTGGTTTAACGGACAAAAACACCTGCGGTTGTTTTGTTTTTGTCTGGCAGCCAGGCTAATCTTTCTGACCAATAAATGAAGTTGACTTCTATTCACAACACACTGACTCATCCCACGATCCTAACGACCCAGTAAGGTGTCAGTGAAAGAAAAAAAAAAATCTATATTGTTATATGTAATTATAGTACATTTTTGATAATAGTAATATAGACTAGATTATTCATATTATAGACTAGATTATTCATAACTGTTCACAGTGTTGATGGTGCTAATAATGACACTAACCAAAACACATGGTTAAAATATACTGTAGACCAACACTATATTAAGTAAAGCTATATTGAACAATAAGTAAACATATTTAGCCTATAAGTCCAATAGTACAAAAACAGACTGCAAAGCTGCTTGATTTAAGTACAATTTCATGTACATAATCTAATATGTAAGGCAGACCCCTGCTGAAAAAATGTTGAAAAAGTGTTGAGTGACCACTGTGAATACTGCCCCATAAACAGTACATGTAGTACATACTTTCTTACTTGAATTCTCACCTACTTACTACATATTCTTTAACAAATACTCTGTTTCAAAATGACACACAAAGAGGCTACCAGCATTGGTCTCAAGAAAATGTCACCAATACAGAGAAAGGAAGAAATGTAACTGTGTTGACACTAGTCAGTATGGTTTCAGCAAGAAAAACAAAAACAGCTAGTACTTGAAGATACCATATAGAATGTTAAAAACAAAAGCCTCATAGAAACAGCGAATCAAACCCTCTTGAAACAGTCTCTGTACTGCAGAGCATGGATCAGTAAGCATAAGTTGCTATCTACCCATGGAAGCCTATGTGGCTTATTTAGCAAAACAAATATATAACTATAGCCTACCTGGAACAAGGAAAATTTCCTTTCTCGTTATCAATTTATATACAAGTTATAATTTCCATTTAAAGACAAATAATGAAACCTTCATGAAAACTTCATATTGCTCCCAGAGTAGGTCACATCATGCACCTTTCTCCTTAGTTTGCAATCTTCCTCAGCCATTTTTTTTGCATTTAGGTTAAAGATAAATAGCGGTAGCTCTATATTATGGCCTCAGACATAACATAGAGCACATAGGTGAGCTCAGCAGATTGAGATTTCTTATGCTCAGTGCTACTCACCTTCATGGTGCTGCAATACCTCCTCTGGCTTGCCCAGGTATGCCTCAGCAGTACCGGACCAGGAGCAGACAAAAGCCGTATCTGAACCCACCAGTCAGGTCACAAACAAACACACACACACACACACACACACTGAAACACACTCCACCAGCAACAGAGACCACTCTGCTGGCCTGTTTCTTTTAAACTCACAGACCCTAGGGCAGCTAGAAACTTTTGACTCTCTCTCTCTCTCTATTAATCTTTTTGACTCTCCCTCCTTTCCGGACACCTGATCCGTCCAGCCGCTTGAGTGGAGAGGATATGCTCCTCTGTGAGGATTCCGGCAGCTTCCGCCAACTCTCCTACGTAGATTTTTGTTTTAAGTCAAGTCAGCCAACCCCCGTGGACAAAACTGCAGTGTGTAAGATGACACCTGACTTTGCTCATACCTTTACCTGGAAACTTCACTTCAAACCTCCCTTCCCTCACACAGATGCCTCCTGTTTATTGGCTCTCTAACTCAGTCTACCTACCAATCTACCTTTGTGTCTTCTTATGTCACTGTCATTGTCCTTTAGTCTCTCTCTCTTTCTCTTTCTCTCCCTCCCTTCTCCCTCCCTCTCTCCCTCCTATTATTTTGTCAACTTTCCTATTTCACACAAACAATCAAAAACACAAACATCTCCCCTAACCCCCACCCCCAAAAACACACACACACACACACACACACATTCACACACACAGCATGGAAGGTGTAATCCATGTTGTAATGCTAAAAAGCTTAAAAGGTGGGTTCAGAGGACAAGTCAACTGAAACCAGAGCTGTGCTGAGTAAGCTTTGGGGTGATGGATCAGTCTAGAGAGAACTGCCAATGGGACCCTAGTTCAGGGAGATTTTTAATGTCACATACATAGAAATAGTGTAAAAGTGTGTGTGTGTGTGTGTGTGTGTGTGTGTGTGTATTTGCTGAACTTTAGACCCAAGTTTGCAGCATAATAGGAACCATATAATATGGTGCAATATAATATATTATGATAGTATAATAATATTCAGTAAATGAACACAACGCTGATTCTGTTCTGTTTTCCTTCAACACAAACACGATTCAATCGCTGAGTTGCACCCTATATGAATATCCAAACAGGCCTACAGTATACTGTATATCTAAACATCTTTCCCAAGATCAAGCTACAGAGGTGATCTCGCCGATGGGCTGTATAGATCTAAAATGGGTCGCTTGAGCTCCGTCTATCTGGCAGCCTGCTATCAGGGGGATGAAGTGTGTATATCAGTGACTGTCACATGGATCCTGGACAATAAGTGCCTCTTGGCTTTATACATATATCTTGTTCCCGTTGTTTAGCAGTTATGAATGGAGACAGTGAGAGAAAGAGTGAAAAGAAAGAGAGGAAGATGTGCAGATAGGAATCATTATGTGCAGATAGGAACCATGTAGCTGTGCTATTGTTGTCACCTAGCTGCTGAGTAAATGCAGGTATTATCACAGTAAATATGAGTAAATATGAATGCAACATTTGATTGATTATACTTACCTGTCTAGATTAGGCATTAGACATTAAGAGGCCATAGGATTTATCAGTACATTGAAGGAACTGATGCTAGTCCCAAGAAAAACATTCAGAAATGTTTGAACATGACCTGAATGCCCAAAGCAAGACTCTGTGATTATGAAAACAATGTAATACTGTGTGAACTTGTAGTAGGATTTCCTATTGCAAAATTCACGTATATCTGACTGACTGGAAAATATCCACAAAAAGACACTTCACTGCATTTGATTTGCGGACCTTAGTAGTTTCCATGTGAGGGGTCATAAACATGTTTGTTCAGTCGCAAGAGGAGGCCACTCCTCCTTATATGTTTGTAGAATGTGCTATCATGCATTAGCTACAGTGAGAGCATTGGAGAAGACTGATTATTTTCATGGCCTAGGCAGGTTACAACTGCATTTAACTAAATATGGTTATGTTACAGCTAATGTTTCAGAAAATATTTGAGTTAATGCTAAACTATCTTAGATAAGACACGACTGTTTCAGTTTCATTCTGTTCCTGTCATTGTCTAGTTACAGTAGCAGGGGTGTCTTCAGTTCCAGTTCCTAACTGTCATCTGACTTGGTCTCTTGTTCTTCTACTAATGTAACCAAAAAAGCCACATCATCCCCATAGTCTAACATCATAGTACTTTGCCTTCGGGAACTATAACACGGTTCTGTTCCGTAATGTTCCATAAAGTTTGCAATCATTAACAAGATATAGCTGTGTACAACTCCAATTATGTTCTCCCTAATATTACGGCAGATTATGGTAAATGACACATAAGGTGTATACATCAGTGGTTATGATCAAAGACTTGTTGAAGTCAGTTCACATTACTTGTGCTTTACATGTTTATATGCATAAGTTATTTTCAAAAACTAACCTGACTGAACTAAAGTCTTAAGTCTACACAGAGGTAGCCAAGTGAAACATGCCATGACTGACTAATAGCATGACCACATCAGTACTTTAATCTAAGCTAATTGCAGTGGCTATAAAAAGCCTATTGTTGTATTATAAAATGTTAAAGATAAGATAAGAAGTAATTGCATTTCTTACTCTGACAGCAGAGATGCGTTGGCCAGCTGTGCAAGTGAAGGGCCAAGTTTCCAAAACTTCACGACCAGTGGAGGTGAACACAGACACGGAGACCGAGAGATCCTTTAAGATTCTTTTCAAGCATTTTCTTTGTCTGTCTTTCCTCCTGTTTTGGTTAATGAGTCCCTACATCTCTGGGTCCCTCCCCCTTTACCCTCTCTGTGTTTAACATGTTGCTCAAACACTGGAGACTTGTACCATCCAACTCACACAACTCTCTCTCTCTCTCTCTCTCTCTATCTCTCCCTGTCTCCTCCCCTCTCTCTTTGCTTATCCTCTCCACACCCTTGATATATTAAAATGGTTGATATAATACACATTATAAAACAGTGATGGGCAACTGATTCTGTCACTTCCTCCAAAGATTCTTGGATGCAACATGACCCCCATTAGTGGGTTGAGAGGGAAACATCTTCCAGGAAATTTGTTGAGATTTGTTGAACATGAGACCTATATTCAATTCAATTTTATTTATATAGCGCATTTTTACAAAAGGCATGTCACAAAGCGCTTAACACAAGAGGCCCAATGAGCAACAGGGGCAAGGAAAAACTCCCTAACAGCGTTTTTTGTTTTTACTTGTTATGGTAAAGGAAGAAACCTTGGGCAGTTCCGACGGCTCAAGGGGCTAACCCAACTGCCTAGGGCAGGTTTTCAGTCTCTCAGATGGTGAGTAGTCCACTATTATTCCATTAGATACACATTACAAGAAAATTTTGGTAAATAAAGTAATATAGGAGTCCCGTTAGAATTCCAGGATATAGTGCCATGTCATTAGGCGCAGTCAAGCCAGGGGCTAGTTGGAGGCTGTATCAATCATGTCAGGGTCATCTGTGAAGCTGAAGGCAGACCGCCCAACAAGCCAGAGATGCAGGATCAGGCAGTGGAAGGCAGGGGTGACCCTCAGCAGGGAGGCAGTGGCATGGACAGTGGAGTGGGTTGAGGAGTGCCACCGGATCACGTTGGAAGAAGGTCCCAGGAGAACCCAGGAGGTGCAGGCGCAGGCAGTAGAAGGCAGTGGTGACTCACGGCAGGTCCAATGAGTATCACAATATCAAATGTAAAGTCAAACAGACATCAGACAAACAGACAAATAAATAAATGAAAATAAATAAATTATATATTGTAAATCTGGAGAATGCCAATTCTTGACCTCTTAAGGCAGTTGTTGATTTTTTATTATTATTTTTTATTATTATTTTCAGGTTTTATCTTTTTTATTTTCAAAAGAATCAACAGTATATTTATGTTTACACCTTCTTGGTAGATGCCTTTATCCAAAGTGACAAACAATGTTAAAAGAATTTGTATTTTGAAATCAACTCGTGAGATGGGGAAAACCATTCAAGCCCCAGAATGTTATGTTTTTCGTTGGCAGCACATTTAATATTGATTTTATTTGGTGATGGCTTCACAAAAAGTCATGAGACTTGTGTGCACGTGTGTGTGTGTGTGTGTGTGTGTGTGTGTGCACTTCCCATACTCAGGTGTAAGTATTGATAATAGTATAATGAGACACTAACTGAAATGCAGCCTCTAAAATGTATTAAAACAATGTACTCTGTCTTTTTTGAATTTATAGCAAACAAAGCAGACTGTATACTACAAAGATATCCAAATTGTTAAATTATAGAAAAAAAAGAGGGCAAAAGGTTGCACCTGATGACTTGAATCGAACTTCAATTTATACAATTATGTTTCCAGCGGAAAAAACTCAGACACATCTGATACCCTACATCGGATATCAAAATAATGAGTAGCATGTCACATAACGTTTGCCCCACCCCCTTTCATATTCCATTCATCAGTATCAGGTATCATTCAGCTCTTAACTGCCATCTCAGAAGGGCCAGTTTATATAACCTTATGGGACCTAACACCATGGCCTGTGTGTGTCTCCCACACAGGGGAGTCATAACTGTGGGTGATGGAAAAGGTTGTTATGGGAAAGAGAGAGAAAGACTTGACTTCCTTCTTCCTGTAAGGCCAAATACAATAGCATTCCCATTTAGACATCGCAAAAGGCTCCCTATCCTACATGCTGTCATTGTCTAACAAAAATGACAGACGCAGACATCTAATACCCCTCACATTCACTGAAAAGAAAACTGTGCATTTATGGTTAAAACTCTCAACCTCTCCCCTCCTCTCTATGCGTAGAGTGACAAATTCTACGTGCCAGAAACATCACAGCATAGTGTCTGAAATGATCTCTATTTCAACTGGACAAACTCTGAAAAAAACAACAGGAGTTGTCGAATGCATGGGTTGTTTTTTAAAACCTGTTGTTTTTAGTATTGTGTTGGACATTGCATAGACAGCATGTACTCATGGAGAAATACATTACTATACTCACAATTTGACTGCAATATACGGTTACAAACACAGGGCTCCATAAAGGCAACACCTGTTCTCTACCTTCTGTGTACAATGTGTACAATGGTGTACAATGTATAATGAAAAACAATGAATAATTAAATTTAATCAAATTCATTTTTTTTCTTGTATTGATTAACACTGCGTGTGTGTGTGTGTGTGTGTGTGTGTGTGTTTGTGTGTGCATGTGTACAGTATGCATGTGAGCGTGTACATGTGTGTTTGTGTTTGTGTATGTCTGTGTGAGGATGTGTTTATGCGTATGTCTGTCTTTCAGTTATTTTTTGATAATACAATGGTCTATAATGGTCTAATGTTAAACTTCATTGCAAACCCTCCCTAGGACCTGCAGTATTTTTGTTGACCAGCAGAGGTAGCACTCTTAATATTTTACCAGGCATGTACTAGGCTTGTTTGAGCTCGACTGGGAGGAAATAGATGACTGATTAGTGTACCACGTCACTGACCTATTCTGTTATATTTTTGACCTCTAATGATGACTAGGCATATCTAATGATGCATGCAGTTATTTTTACATCTCCAAGTTAATTATTCCATGTAACAGAGAATGCTGATATAATTAAATCAAACATATAGTGACAGAGTAACTGTTTTGCTCACAATGTCTATGGGGTGTGTTATGTGTGCATTGTTGTTGATGTGTGTGTGTGTGTGTGTGTGTGTGGGGGGGGGGGGGGGGGGGGGGGGCGGGGGGGGGGGAGGTGTGAGCTATGCATGTGAGACGGGTGAGCCTGGACACATCAGCAAACCAACAGCCCTGGAAAATGAAGACAGACCTGTTTGTGGAAAGTCACCCATCAAGAATGATGGTCTGTTCTGGGCCAGCCACTTTCATGGGTAAAGATGGTTGACAGAGAAAGAGTGGGAGACTGAACAACCGAAACAGGGAGATGTCTGAAGAATAATCTCTTTCATTTAACAGAAAAATTCCCCACAAGCATTTGCCAGGTGGCAGAGGATTGAAACAGCTTCAAAACAGCAATGGGTAAGACCTTGACCCACTGAGAGACATGACTGTTGTTCATTCTTGACATTCTAGTTAACAGCATGTATGTTATGAGCTGATTCAAACCACTTCAGAATTTGAAGAGCGATATAAAAGCCTTAAATTTAACTTCCAGGTATTGGGACATTTGCTATTGGGTTAATGTTGATTTGTCTGAATCTCATTTGTCTGTAGCCAATTCAACTGTTTTTGAAGTTTTTTTTTAAAAATGGAAATTTAGTATTTCCAAAAATAGCTCTTCATTTTATGAGTATAAGGGAGAGAGAGAAAGGGGGGGGGGGGGAGAGATCAAAGGAGAATGGTGCAAAAGGAAGTAGAGTAAAAAAAAAACAAATGTCTTAGTTACTGTAAAGTAAGGGACATTCAGTACATTTCACATAAGAGCTGTACAGTCTGACTGACATTTCAGTTTGTTTTCATGACCATTTTCATGGAGACTTTGAAACGAGTAGAAAGGAAGCCAGTTACCCTGTGTGTTTCCTTTATGAGACTAATGCTGCCATTTTTTTCTTTTAACTTGCTCCTCTCAGTTTTGACGGTGAGGAGGCAGGCGTACGTGTGCAACTGAGCTTCAGAAAGGGCATTTCATAGAAGCCTGTGAGTGAGACAGAAAAGTTAGACTACACTTGCCCACACTCAGTGAACTTTGAGGCCTCTCGTGTCATGGTTTTACTCAAACACAGGCATGTGAGGTGATATTGCGAGGAATATGTTGCAGACTTCTTTTATGATTCACTTGGAGAATTTGGTGACTCAGAAAAAGAAAGGAAATGAAAGAATGTTTATCTTATCACGAATAACATCACAATACCTGGTTCGTTATGAGTGACGTATATACACTAGATTGGGTGTTAAGTGTAAGGGTGTTATGCTTTGTTAACTGACCCTTCCCCCTTGTGTTCTCTGAGAAACTTCCCACAGTTTTGTTATTGTTTAAGAAACACTCCCCCCATCTTGGCAATTTCCATTTCATGTAGTCAAGGCTGTGTATAAAGGGGACTTTCACTGTCCAAGAACATACAAAGAACAGTGTGCAGTTTGCTGGGGCGTCAGGACACAATTGCTACATTTTTCTCTAAATGAAAATCCACCTGCTTTGGCATCACTTGAAGCAGGCCCTATTCTTTGTTACTTCTTAACGACTACACTTGGGGATGACCGGTCGTTAGTCGTTAAGAAGTAGTCTAGTCTCTGTCACAGATTCTGCAGTCCTGAACCGTGAGAACTAATTAGGCTAAAGTGCAAGTGACTCTCTTCTCGCCAATTCTTTGTTATTTAAAGAGGGACTAAGTAACTTTTGGTTCATTTAGCTGTCGCTGGTCAGCGACACCCATGTACATTCCTACTGTCACAAGATCTTTTACTTGTCTGCACGGACATGGGCTTTTTCCATTTATTGCTGGCTCCGTCATGCTGAATCTTTGTCTACTGCTATCACCATCCTGATTTTATAACCGCTAGCTAGCCTGCCCCTGTCTCTCTGTTGGATGTGTGTGCGTAGTTTGATTCTCGTGATCCCCACTTTGAGGGCTGAATTGGGATTGCCATAGCCGGGTGCTGTTCCTGATACTTGCAAATGCAGTATTCACCTCTAAAGTCAACAATGCCGCTGGCAGGACCCTTTGTTCGCATTGTAATGACTTATATTATCATCTGAAACAGTATGAAACGGATTAACTGAAAAAAGTTGCTTTGTGGGCCTTTAAGCAGGCCTATAACTGACTGAGAGGTTTGACAAAAGTTGCCTCCTCTCTTCCTCTGCAGACCAGACGTCGGTGTCCATTGGGATAGCGGTGGGCTTCTCTGTGCTGGGCCTACTGCTGCTGGCCTGCCTTATCCACCACCTGTGGGGCAAGATAAAATGCAAGATGCCAAAGTGCTGCAAACGCAAGAGTGAGTGAGAACTGAACGCACATTACATCAAAAAAGTGACTCAGTAACATGGGCTACACAGAAAAAAAACATGTATAAAATTGGATAAACGTTTAGGAAAATGTGATTCGTATTTCTGCTTTCTCTTTCTACATCACTCCGTTCTTGCTTATTTCCCTCCCTCACAGAGCCGTCAGTAAAGGATAAAGTCTTAGAGTAAGTATCTCCCTGTTTTAAATCAGCAGTATTTCAGTCATTGCTTTCTCCTGTTGTCCTTGAAGCTGGTGTCAACACAAATTTCCAACACGTACACACAAACACACATTTTATTGCACATTATTATTGCATTAATTCCACTGTTCCTTTGGTTACAGGAAAGTTGGTGTGAAAAAGTCCAAATCTCCATTCTCCATCAGCAACATAGTGGAGAAGAAATAGCAGGCGTGTTCTTGAGATGGCCAAAGAATGACCTTGTGACCAGTGACTGGTCATTCATCACCTTAGCCTAAAAAAAGTCATACCATTAATACAATCTCAGAAACATTTGTAATGGGGGTGGCTTAACTTCTTTCAATGTAACATCTGCAACCTCTGCAACCTCTTTATTTGTTTAGTCATTGTATATACTGTAGGCTAAATACCTGTGGATATCTGTACATAGATAGATCTACCTAGACAGATTTTCTTGTTCAGCATAGCTAGCTGTACTGTGACTCTAATAGAGCTCTGAAATATTTTTAGTCCTGAAGCCTTGTTTTAATTGTCTTTAATTGTAGTGGGTCTCATACTTTTAATGTTGTGTCTCATGCTAGGTGGAGAGGAAGTTGGAAAACATCAGTGATCTGTCCCTGACTAAAAAATACATTTTGTTTTGTTTTTTTACTGTACCTCACAAGTTGACAGAGCTGGCACCTCTGCTGTTGAAACATTGTTTCAAATTGCTTTAGCGAAACATACTTTTCTTGCCATGGGTGGGCAGAGGTGAAAGTTTCACAATGAGCATAAAAGTACAAACTGCCATTTAGAAACAAAGTAAACTTCACACAAGGCCATATTGGTTTTGTCACTCAATCTCTCTCTCTCGCGCTTTCTCTCCCTTCCTCTGTATCTAGCTGTATGTCGGTTGGTTTGATTCCCCCACCTCCTTCTTTCGTTTACACACCTCTTCTTTACTCGAACAGTTGCGTCTAGCGCCCCAACAGCCACACCAGCCTCCAAAAGGTCAGCCTCAGCACCGTGTTTCAGTTAGCATAGCACCATCAAACATGCCAGCACTGGCATGGGGACAGATTTGCCCAAAGCTCAATGAAACAGAAAGAGAGCTAGTAAAAAGCAAATCATTTTGATCGATTTTTAGATTATACAGAACATGATTTAGACAGTAGAGAGACATAACAAGACCAAGACATAACAAAAAAACAACAACACAGTTGAGGTTGAGGGCACTTGACCATGAACTTTTTATTATTTTAATTAGATCACAAAACTAAAGCTGATAGTTTAAATAGTTAGAGTTCCAGAAAGGTCTTGAGGCTGCTGACAATCTGCAGACTGAAGTTTGTTTCCTAAACTCACTTGATTTCCTTTGAAATGGGTGGATGGGTGAGAGACAGATAGGTGGTGTTGGCGGGAGAGGGTACCCCACCCCCCACCTCTCTGCTTTCAGTCTGAGTCAATGTAGTGTTGTTGCCAAACGTTATTCTAATATGAAGAAGCCTGCCACCAGTGTTGAGTGGGTGACTTGTGGATTGGGCCAGGTTGTGCTAACACGTTTAGGACAGATTACTTTGTTCAACACCATTTCTGTAGTATCACTGCAGGGAAATAAAAACAGCCTGTGTACAAAGCTCACCTGTATGCTGTATGTCATATATTTGTGTGTCTCTCTCTCTCTGTGTGTGTGTGTGTGTGTGTGTGCATAAGAGAGAGTGAGAAAGTTCTTAATCTGTCTGCTTTGAGTATGATATGATGTGTTTGTGTGTCTCCTACCTTGTTGGAGACAGCCCTCCCTCTGTGTGCTCTGGGTGTGTTCAGGTGTGTGCTCTGATGTGTGTGTGTATGTGTGTGTTGTGTTATATTTGTGGTGTGATATTGTGTGTGTGTGTACTGTATGAGTCTGTGCATGAATGCATCTAGAGTGTTTTTTTGTGGTTTGAGCTGCTGCAAAGCATTTACTAACCCCAAAAACAAAAAAAATCCACCTAATGAGTTCACCACTGCCAGTTTCTGCTTTAGTGTTGCTAATCAACTCTCACATGCATACCCAGTACAAACAAAAAATAAACCACCGAACATCCTGCTGCCCCAGTCCAAGATTGTCAGCTCCACCTTTTCACCGGTATATACTTCCACAAAATACAAACAAATTCAGTGGTTTAGGACAACTTCTCATTATCTCCTATCCAATACCAAATATGGCTAAACTCCTCCATTCTTACATTTACCATGATGACCTGCAATTCTTAAACCCACTATGTGTAAGTTTTATTTTTTTTGTATGAGAATTTCTCCCATCTATTGGCAAAGTGGTATACTGCACACGTTTGAATAAAATGTATTAGCCCTTCCCTTCCCACGGTCCTCATTTCCCATGGTCCTCATTTTGAAAATGGTGGCGCAAAATGGATATTCTCATTTGGTACCCAGCCACATCTATATATAAATGGAAATTACCAAGTTTACGGGAACACTACAATTTATTCATGGAGGTAATTACCATCGTTTTACATTATATTTTTAAAATGAAAAATGTATTTTTAATAAAAGACGAAGATAAATAGAAGATAAATCCTACACATAGTGGCTTTAAACTACTAGGCCATATTGTCTAACAGTCTGCATTCATTATGAAGATCAATTGGGCACAGCAGCTGGTAAAAATGAGGACTTATTGTCCTTGTGTGTGGTTAAAAGGTTGTGCATAATAAGGGTGCAGAAATTCATTAAAATACGTGTACAGCAGTGTTTCCCCTAGGATGTCATTGAAGGTGCGGCGGATGAGAAAAAAAAAAACGGAAAAAATAGATCCAAGGCTTGAAGGTCAAATGTACAGGAAACCCTGCAGTAAAATAGGTGGTACAGTAAGAAAGACCTGCCAACACAGAGTATTAAAATCACTCTGTATACTGCTAACTATAATCACACGAATAGTAAAATATGTGGGGCTTTCCAAACATCGCAATGGTTCTGCTTTTCTCTCTCTGAAGGTAGCTAGACTATGGACAGTCCACAGTCTGAAAAAGAGAAACATAAGTAAGACCCAAAACCACCATATATATATATACACATGCACCAAACTGTAGGGGGAACACACACAGACACTCAAAGGCAAACCTTTAACAGTGCACTTAAAGGCACTCGAAGGCCACAAAACAGACTACTGGGAATCCTGTGTGTGTGTGTTTGTGTGTGTGTGTGTGCTATGAACAAAATATTAAATATATTTTCTTTCATAATGTTTAAAGGTCTCCTTCCAAAATAAACCGTTTAAGACTTGATGTTTTTACATTACCATAGGTCAGCCCAAGTTGTATTTCCATGCTCAACTTCAAAATGCTCTCCTACCCCGGTAGTCTGCCTTCGCCTGTGATAGAAAACTGCCGGGAAAAACGAGCGAATCGAATCCGCTAAAAACTGTTCAAAACAGATAAGGAACCACTAACCACAGAAAGGTTGCCATTGGAATCAGTAGCATTTCCTATTTACATTCATACACATTTTTCTATGGCGGACACTGTGTGTATTTTGTGTCACCACAACAATCATAGGTAATTATTCGATTATTTGGTCATTTCTAACTCCAAGGCTGTTTGAACGAACTGGGTTAAGCTAAATGCTAACAAAGTAGCATCGCGCGCCAGAGCGATTGCATGCGCGCACAGAAACGACACAGGTAACAGGGCTCGAAAAATCGCTAGCCCGACGTCCTGGGGCTTTTGAATTTTCCACTCGGGCTACTAAAATTTTACAACCCCTGCCTGACAGGCTACCTTTAAAAGTATAACCCATATTGTCTAATATTGTAAAAAAAATGTAGGTGCTATTGTTGGCGTGGTCGCTATATGAGAGGAAGACGGTATGCCACATGCGCATGCATGCACTCACTCACTCACTCACCTCTGCTCGCTACACTTGCTAACTCGCAGATCTCTGCTGCACACCCTCAAGCTAGCCCTGTGTTCACAACGAGTAGGCTAGCCTACAACGGAGGGGAAGGGGGAAACAGTTTTATTTTCTACATATCGTCATGCTTCCGAATTTAATTGAAGTTTCGCTACCACTTGCCACTTGTCAGGTAGGCTTATACTTGTCAGGTACACAGTAATTAAAAGTAAGTAGGCTACAGTAAGGAAAAAGTTAAGAGGTCGACAAAGACATTTTGAAAGTGCACATTTGTGGTTACATGGATTGAAGAATTTCCTTGGCTGGAATATGGCCAAGTGAAAAAAAAAAAAGTAAAGTGTGTCGTCAATTTCCCACAATTTCTGACTCCACCAGTGTATTTGTACTTTTCGAGCCCTGGGTATGTATCAACTCGTCTAAATTAGGGGAAGAACATATTTCAGTATTGAAATCCGGCGGCCTGTTGCTCTAAGTTTGAGAACGAGAGGTCTTAATAGTGGGTCACTGAAAGTCAGTTACAGTGTGGTTTATTGGGTGGGACCACAGGCCCATTCTTTGCCCTGTTTTTACAACTAATTGTCACCTACCTTCAACAGGAATACAGTTTGTTTGATTGCCTGTTGTCAAACAGGGATGCCTTTGAAAGCCTTTGGCCTTCAGTGCCCAATAACAACCTGCACACACACAAACACACACACACAAAGCTTTTGGCTCAAGCCCGCTATTTGATTCCAGTGTGATATTAGTACTTTGAACTTGACTTCAAATAGAACAGAGCACAGTTGATAGGAGGGGCAAGGCTCTAACTGCAGTTCAGGCACATCGTCTGCACCTTCAAAGTGCAAACAGCTAAAGATGTAAGTATCTTTTTTTTCCTTAGAAGACTTCACTGCTGATTGGCTCACTGTTGAACCATGTTATGGATGTTTTATTATGTATAATAACTGCAAATATTAATATTGAATCATATGATATGTCTAAACAACAGTCTTTTTCTCTGTCTATTGGGCATGGTTTTAAAAAAATTGTTATGGAAAAACCTTCAAAAGTGAGTCCTCATTTGCAATAGTCGGAATGAGCTACATAATGACACTGGAATGGCTCCCAGGTACACTGTCTAGACAAGTATCTTTAGTACAATGTTTAGTGCAATATCTTTATACTACCTACTATATCTTTCCTTAACTGGATGATAGCCAGAACATTAACCCTTTTGTTCGTGTTCAGGTCAAATTCCCATTTCATCGTTCTAACACAGCGGTCTCAGGGGTTCGGCATAGCCTCTGCCGCGGAGGTCCGAACACACCAAAATTATTGTGTACATTTGTGATGACACGCCCCAAGGGGTTTGGTGAATGCGCATATGAAACTTGTGGAGTTTGGTACCTCCAACAAGGTTAAGAACCACTGTTCTAACATCTACCTAATCTAACTGGATGTTTGGGGCTCCATGAATCCTCCTTTAGGCTACCTGAAAACATAACACATAATTAATAATTTTTCATAACACTAAGGGAGAGCTGATTCCATTGGGTTACTCAAGAGGTGTTCTGGTCAAAAAGACCAGACTAGAAAATATTTAATGGGTGAGACTTCACTTATACAAACAAAAACCCACGCCTCATTCCCTATGTTTGCTTCTAGTTATAGCCTCTCCCCTACTAAAATACATAGGCATCATTCAGTGAGGCCTTCGGACCATAATTAGTATGCTAAAGTATTAAATTTGTATTCAAGAAAGTAGAATTTGTTATGGAGGCCTATCACAATCAGTGGCAATATATGTATTACATTGATATAATATTTCATAATATATATCAAATAAAAAAAATGTATTTTCACTAGAATACCAGAGTTGTAACCATGAAACGAACACAACACTAAGGTTTAAAGATGTGATTAAGTGTTTGTCCCTGTATGGTGTTATATGCATTATTATGTGTTCCTGCTTTAACATCACAGCCAGCATCATCTTTAAAGTGTCTGAAATGTTTGACTAAAATATGGAGATCCTCTGAACACTTGAAAACTCTCTATCTATCTTGCCCATAGAATCATGGCCTCATACAGACCTCAGCCTCTGCTTGCATTCCCTCACCTCCTGGTCCTGCTGACTTCCATGTTAATGCTTGTCTGTGATGGAGGCAAGGTGCTGGTGGTGCCCATGGAGGGGAGCCACTGGCTCAACATGAACTTTCTCCTCCGAGCCCTGCACGATCGCGGCCACAGCATCACAGTCCTGCGCTCCAGCAAGAGCTGGTACGTGAAGGAGCAGGACGAGCACTACAGTGCCATCACTGTGCCAGTGAGCGAGGGCCTAAACGAGGACTTTGTGCACCCCGTCCTCAAGAGAATTATTGAGGCTCAGAGGAGTAATAGCTCCTTGCTCAACTTCATGGGCCTGCATGCTGAGATGTTCAGCACCATGGTGAAGGCTCATCAAATCATGTGTGAGATGGCTACAAATATATTTGAGGACAAGGCGTTGATTAAATCTCTGAATGAAAGCCAGTTCGACCTCGTCCTGACTGACCCTTGCATTGGCACTGGTATAATGTTAGCTCATTACCTCACTCTGCCTCTCGTCTACAACGTGAGGTGGATCACTGCGGGGGAAGGGCATTTCGCAATTGCACCCTCACCCCTGTCCTATATCCCACTGACTGGGCTGGGCTTCTCTGACAAAATGACTTTCCTGGAGCGGACAAAGAATGCATTGTTCTACCTACTGAATGAGTTCCATCACTGGCTCCTACTGAAGCCTCAGTACCAAGCGATTTGCAACCGCTTCTTCAACCCAAAGGTTGACTTCTTTGAGCTTCTCCAGGCAGCTGATATCTGGCTGATGAGGGTCGACTTTGTGTTTGAGTTTCCACGGCCGACGATGCCAAACGTTGTCTACATGGGTGGTTTCCAATGTGTGCCGGCGAAACCCTTGCCTGATGAACTTGAGCACTTTGTCGATAGTTCGGGTGAGCACGGCGTCATTGTCATGTCGCTTGGGACATTTGTGAAAGAGCTGCCCGCGGACATGACCGACGAGATAGCTGTCGCTTTCGCACAGTTTCCTCAGAAGATCATATGGAGGTTCCCAGGCAACAGAGTGCCTAATGGGCTTGGCAATAACACCCTACTTGTCAACTGGATGCCACAGAATGACCTCCTTGGCCACCCAAAAGTAAAAGTTTTCGTGGCTCATGGAGGCACAAACGGACTACAGGAGGCGCTCTACCATGGTGTGCCTGTAGTAGGCCTACCTCTCTACTCAGACCAGCTTGACAATCTGGTCCGACTTCGGGAACGTGGAGTGGCAAAGATTCTGTCCATCGCCACATTGAACCGTGACAGCTTCCGGCAGGCTGTAGAGGAGATGCTTCACAACCAATGCTTTAGCGCCAATATGCGGAGACTGTCCAGGCTTCATCGGGATCAGCCTATGAAGCCGCTAGATCGAGCCCTCTTCTGGATCGAGTTTGTTATGAGACACAGAGGGGCTGGTTATTTGAAGACAGAGTCTTTCAAGTTGCCTTGGTATTCTTACTATTCTATTGATGTGGCTCTTGTTTTGCTAATCATTTTACTTATTCAGACTCTTCTAGTCGTTGTGCTGGTTAGATGTGTCTGTTTACGTCTCTTCTGGATGAAACAAAAAAGTGACTGAGTTAAAGTTTCACAACACAATATTTATCAAGAGTGAAAGGTTACAGAGTCAGTTTGGCAGATTACCAGAGAAATAAATACACTGCATGCCCCAACAACAGGGGCTGGCTCAGGTGCGGGGGGGGGGGGGGGGGGGGGGCGTGTTTTGGGAATCATTTTACTTATTCAGACTATTCTAGTCGTTGTGCTGGTTAGATGT
>JAGFZM010001847.1:83752-120504 GCA_017657215.1 Limnothrissa miodon | reverse complement strand
AATAAATTACACAGCTTTTTTTTAGGGGGGGCAAAAACGTCTATCAAAGGGGGGCCCAGCTAAAAAAGTTTGGGAACCACTGGGCTACAACATGTACCATGTTTTTGAGCCACATTTAGACATATAGTATTTTTATTGGTTTAATAGTCCATGCAGTCTCAGTGTCCACCCATAGAGTCAGACCCTCCGCAAGAGGATTAGTCATTAGTGACATGAAACACAGGAAAGCATAGAAATATCACAAACTCCTCTGTAATGTGACTTTGGTGTTCATTGAACAGTTTGTCACAGATGGTGTCCCAACCATACCAGCAAGGGGAGCAGACACAGCCTTGAAAACCCAATGGTCAATCATTCACGCAATGGTCAATCATTCAATCATTCACGCATTGTTCAAAGGCTATTTTAGGGGCGCTTAGTGCTTAGTGCAGACACAAGCTGCTTCTTTCATCAGCAGGAGCAAGCAGCTGCCCAGTCCTCGAAACATAAAATTCAAATGTACATCACATACATCACACCGTGGTTATTTTATTAAAATGTATAATATTTGCAAACTTTAGTTGATTTACTGAGAATTAATAAGTAGCCTAACTGACGGCTATTTGACCAGTGGCGGACACATAGAGATGTAAATACACCTTTCAAGCGAGATTGTCAAGAAACAAGACTGTAGGCCTACATATTAGGCTACATCACCAGAACATCATTTAAGTTAATATTTTGGTTATATATACTGTAAATCTCCCATGCCTTCACCTCGCACACATTTTCTTCACATGAAAACAATTTGCAAGTATAATCCGCCATCATAATACATAATACGCCATGGAACATGGAATATAGCATTCTGCGCTGGCCCCTCCCCCAAAGAGAACTGCGTTTTAGACTTCAGACTATGCGCGATTGAACTTGAAAATCAGGCCCAATGTCTGATATGTCAAAGAAACATCTTTAATCTCTTTGGGGCCAAGATCAGAGCTTGCAGGAAGTGCCCTCCTACACTCAGTGTAGGAGAGCAGCAATTATCAGACAAGGGGAAACTAACTCTTACCACAGTGTGTGACTAACCACATGACTTTAAAAATTCTTATAAACGAGACACTATTTCCTCCAAAACATAGATATTTTTGTTTTGTTTGTTTGTTCTCAACATTGACATTGACAGTAAGATTTCTTAAAGGTTTTATAGGTATTATACATTTATTTGTAGGACTAGGAACAGTATTTTTAGGACTAGGAACAGAGTTATGATATAAATATGATTTAATACTGAACTGAGCACTGGTCCAATTCAATTCAATTTTATTTATATAGCGCATTTTTACAAAAGGCATGTCTCAAGGCGCTTAACACAAAGAGGCCCAATGAGCAACAGGGGTAAGGAAAAACTTCCTATCAGCGTTTTTTGTTTTTACTTGTTATGGTAAAGGAAGAAACCTTGGGCAGTTCCGGCGTCTCAAGGGGCTAGCCCAACTGCCTAGGGCAGGTTTTCAGTCTCTCAGATGGTGATTAGTCCACTATTATTACATTAGGTACACATTATAAGAAAATTGTGGTATAAATAAAGTAATATAGGAGTCCCATTGTAATCCCAGGATATAGTCCCATGTCATTAGGTGCAGTCAAGCCAGGGGCCAGCTGGAAGCTGTATCAATCATGTCAGGGTCGTCTGTGGAGCTGAAGGCAGCCCGCCCAGGAAGCCAGAGAAGCAGGATCAGGCAGTGGAAGGCAGGGGTGACCCTCAATAGGGGGGCAGTGGCATGGACCGTGGAGTGGGTTGAGGACCATTTAGGAGTGTGCCGGATCAAACGTTGGAAGAAGGTCCTCAGCAGGATGGCATGTTCGGTGGGGTTGGTTGGGTACCCAGGAGGCAAGTGGTGCAGGGTCAGGCAGTACAAGGCAGTGATGACTCACGGCAGGGTGGTAATGGCATGGAAAGTCAGAGAGGAGATGAGTTACAACAGTCTCCATCAGATTTCAGAGAATGTGAGTTATATTGCAAGATGGTGGCTAAGTGATGAGAGAGAAAGAAGTGGAGAGGAAAGAGAGAGGAGGAGAAAGACAGAGTGAAAATTGTACGGCTTAACAGATGGGTGGTTTGTGGCGGCATTAATCTATAGCAGCATAACTAAGGAATAATGTATAACAAGCCAACACCACCAAAGGAATGGTCAGTGGCCACCCAGCCCTGGACAGGTGCTTACAGCAGAGGCAGTCCTTTCCAATAATACCTTGAGGAGGTGTGGCTTACCATACACCATCCCTAACTAAAGGGGTCAGTAAATAGAAAAGTTTTGAGTCTAGACTTAAAGGTGTTGAGAGTGTCCGCTTAGCGAATGTTAGAGGGGAGCTTGTTCCACAGGACAGGCGCACGATGGCAGAATGCTCTTCCTCCCATTGTGGATTTTGATATTCTAGGAATTACTAGGAGACCAGCATTCTGTGACCTTAGGGGTCTAGAAGGGTGGTAGGGGACAAGTAAGTCTTTAATATCTGCTGGAGCAAGGCCATTAAGGGCTTTGTATGTTAGGAGAAGTATTTTAAAATCAATTCGGCTTTTAACAGGAAGCCATTGTAAGGAAGCAAGGATAGGTGAGATATGTTCATATTTTTTTGTCCTAGTGAGTGCTCGTGCTGCAGCATTTTGAATTAGCTGAAGGTTTTTGATGCAGCTAGCGCCACATCCAGAGAACAGAGCATTACAATAGTCAAGTCTGGAGGTAACAAATGCATGTATTAGTTTTTCTGCATCCTCAAAAGAAAGGAATTTTCTAACCTTAGCAATGTTGCGTAAATGAAAGAATGAGGTTTTGGAGATATGCTTTACATGACTATTTAGAGAGAGGTCTTGATCCATATATACCCCAAGGTTCTTGACCTTTGTGTTAAGTGTGAGTGAAAGGTCACTAAGTAAGCTCTGATGATGGGGTAGAATGTTGGTCAGGTTTTTAGGGCCAATCAACATGACTTCAGTCTTGTCAGAGTTTAAGCAAAGGAAATTATTAGTCATCCAGTTTTTGATGTCACCGAAGCAGGCAACAAGTTTTGTTACTGGTGTACAATCATTAGGCTTCATTGATTGTCCAGATTAACCATAATACGCCCATCCTGAAAGATCCAGTGTAGGTCCAGAGTCAAGACTCCTCTAAGAGACATACTGTAGACTATTTATTCAGTGCACCCCAGTGATGACTTAAAGGAATGAGGTTACTGGTAGTTATTTGCTCATTTCCCTTAAGTGTGTGATGCAATATGATGTATGATGTGGCCTGTGTTCTTTCTAGGAACAGGTGACAGGATGACACTAAAATTATCATTAGCGTGTTCAGTTTTGACCAGAACCAGCAGATCCCCAACAGAACCTTTCCTTAGACACACTAACTGATCACATGGATGATTGCCAGAATACAACAGTGTTAACAACGAAATGACAATACTATTGATTGGGGAACAGCTACTAGGCTTTTTAAGGTCAAGAATCAGCACAGATCTTCAAATACCAAAAGCAAACTGGTGTTTAAAATCATATAAACTCGTTATTTTTGCACTGGAATAGTTCATCAGTAATACTTGGAAAGTGAACATTTACAGTGGCTGATTTTTGTAATATCTGAGTTAGACAAGAGAGTTATTACCATCAGGACCACTTTTAACACTGAATTCTTCAATGTCCCCTCATTTATCTAAAGCAAGACAGAGATAACCCAGCTGATACACTGCTCTGCAAACCTCAGCTCAGCAAAGCCAAGGCTGCTATTTTCCCGCCCTGCTGTTTGAGGTCACAGAAAAAAAAAGGAGTATTTGAGTATATAATAAAAGAGTTTGAAAAATAAACCGGCAGCTACTGATAACTGAATCGGACACAGGAAACTTTGCTCATCAACTTTTATTCTGAATAGCAATGTTTCCCTGGCAAATTATAGTGTCAAAACAACCATGTTTTAGGTTGATAGACATAACAGGGAAGAGAAAGGTTTTGTAAAACAGTATTGACATAATAACCATAAGAACTGGCTTTTCTCAGTGGGCAATATCATGTTCAAACTAGGGTCTTTGATCTTGACCTTACCTCAGCATGTGGGAGTGTGTGTGTTAACTTAGGAGAACAAAATCAAATGACACACTGAGGAATTTCCGCAGTAGGAGTGCCCACTGCACATGCAGATTTTCAAGAAAGAGTTCATATGTGGGAGTTTATTTTTACGGGACAGATGAAAATTTAGCAGTTTGCAGCAAGCAGTTTAGTTTGCTACATATGTAAAGTGGTTTCACAGATTTCATCTCACTTATTTATTGTGGGAAACCCTCCCTGGCCTGCTCCAGTGGCTCCCCTCCGCCGGTCACAATCGGTCTCACTTCTCTTTGCGTTCTTTATAAAATCTAGCTGTATAATGGAACCTCTGTTGTTTTGTGAAAAGGGAAATAAAACCTCACTTGTGTGGGGAACAAGGCCAACTAATGTCAGCTGGACAGTGCAGCCATTAAGTCTCATGAGGGCTGCTGTTTTTGAAATAAACTTGTAGTGGGGAAAAAGGTGAATGCACTGCTGGATTTATTCTGTAAACCATTTTATTGTCCAAAATAGTATAAACAACATTCATATACAAAAGACAATCGTGCAAAATTCAATAAATAACACAGAAAAAAAGTCACTGTCAGTGCATTCTGACCAATATTTATTGAATGTTACTGGTTTTTATCCTTTGAGCAAGGCTTGAGGAAATACATTTTCTTTGGAAAGAATTGCATGGACTGATTGAAGACACTGTTACATCTAACTGAATGCATTGAAGCCAACACGCAAATTAACATGCATGTATTCATCAGAAGTAGCTAGCCTTATTACACTCATACATGTGCCACATCAGCACATTGCAGGTACTCAGGGTCCTCTCAACACCCGAACAGACACATTTTCGTTTCTCTGTCAAAGTCAGCAATTATTGTCAATACTAACCAAGGCTACAAAAGGGGTCCCTGCCACTCTTCCTGGTGCATGCGAAATAGAAACAGACAGGAACCTTATAACGAAACCTAACATTAGCCAGGGGTCCCTTGAGGCTTCAACGAACAGTCTCACACCGTCATCCGCCCACGGGTAAAGGCACAGCCATCAGCCTTACTAAGTTGTCTATTATCCATATTAAACAAGTCAGTTCTCTCTTCCATTTGTGTTTTATATGAAATGTCAGTCTCTTGCTCATCCAATATACCCGTTTTTAGGATAGGATGTTGTGAAGAGCCTAGCCAAAGGTCAGCTCCATATCACCGAGTGATAGCGGCACAGTTTTCAGGCCGCAGTCAGGCCCTTTCTCGCTCAAGAGGAACTGTGGCAGAGACACAATGAACGTCTCTCTGAGGTTCTGAGAGTTCTGACGGGAGAGAGACAGTGAATCCAACAGGCTTGTTGCTTCCAGGCTGTGAGACTTTCTCAGATAGTTTGAAAAGGGCAAGTCCCGCTTGGTATTTTCCACAGGCAAAATACTATTGTCAATTGTTGTAGCCATAAGTCCTATCAGCTGGCTTGGCCTGTAGCCAACTATAGGAGCGGCCATATCAAAGTCTGTCTCTGGTAGAGCTTGTGTTACGGTTGTCTCAGGAGTGCTGGGTAAGACCACTACAGTGGAGGGGCTCTGACTGCGATAGCCATCCCCAATCAGGACCTCCGTGTCAGGAAGCGATCTAGTGTCCTCCCCCTCCGTGTTCCCAGCTGACTCGTTGTTAAACCCCAGTCCGAGCCCACTGTCCTCTCCCCGTGGGACGGTTTTAGTCCTCCCCTCCAGTAGCGGCAGCATGCAGCTGCTTCCTCCATTCTCGTTTTCATTCTCCGCAGAGCTCCCAAGGCTCCCACAGCCACTGTCCTCCTGTGGTTGCTCCTGCCTCACCAACCCGCCATCATCACCCCTGGTAGAGTTGGTTACCATGCTCACGCCACTGTCCAGACTCACTCGCTTCTCCTCCTCCAGAAGAATAGCCATCTTGTCCTCAGATAGCCCTTTCTTGCTCTCCGGACTGGTGCGGGACAACAACCAGCCATTCGAAATAACAGTTTCAACTGGTGTCTGGTCAATACTAAGGGGCTGCCATTTAGTGCCTGACGCTATCTGTTGGACAGCAGAAGAATTTTGAGTTGAGTGCATTGATTGCATTTCTGCCATTCTTATTCTATTTATGCCAACACACACACACAATGAATGCCTCATATTGCTGCTACACAAATCTGGGGAACTTACCAGGGTTGTTGGCATTTTGACTCGGTGGTAAAGGAAGTAGAAAATTCCAGATATTGCCAGTATCACCACGGCAACAAAGACAACAATGACTGCAACAGTGATGACAGTGATCTTGTCTGATGGTCAAAAGAGAGAACAAATGTATCAGAAAAAAACAATGGAATAATATATAGAGATAAAGAACTTATATGCAAAGGACCAAAATCAGTGTAACAAAAGACAATACCTGGACTAAGGTGTATACAATGTTCAGTGATGTTACTGGTGGTAGCAGTTGACATAGATTCCAGCTTTACATCAACACAGTATTCCTGACCCCATGGCAAACCCTCAAACACTATGTCCTCCTCAATATCGGATGGGATTTGGAATGGATCGTATCGAAAATCCCTCACTTGAATGGTCTAAAATATATAAATATATTCGTTAATGACATTCCAAATGCAAATATCCAAACGCTGACTGAGCTTTAATAACGCAAACATAACTACAGCCATACCTCATTCTTGTCCTGCTTCCTTCTCAGGGAAACAGTGTACATTATGCCAAATTTAAATATGTTTACAAGGTTAGGCTTCTGTTGGAGCTTAACGCTGATTGATCCAGACTTCGCAGCCAGACTGAAGATAGGACGATGTAATCTACCTGAGGGAGATTGGCACAGGGAGCATACCCTGGGTTAGGATCAGAATTAGCCACACAATTTGTAAAGAAACTATAATAATAAATCTTTAATATGTAAAATGCACCTTTAATTACGTATAGAAATATAGTGAAACAAAGCATAAAACTGCAAACCTACTCTCTTTCATGGTGAACGGTTTCTTCTTACTCCATATGCAGTTTCCCTGGAGGGTGATCAGGCCCACCCAGACAAAGTAGCGTGATGTGTAGTTGGTAATAAGGTCAGAGATTTCACATTGTTTGAGAACCGTCGCTTCACAAGATGTCACATTGATACGAGGATCATTATCCCTGTTGAATGCAACAGCACTGCCATTAGGTCCTGCCCAAGTCATATATTCTTTAAACCAGGATCTGGCAGCTCTGTGTATATCCAGCCGTCAGCACTTCAATTAAATTAAACTAAATTCAATTCAATTTTATTTGTATAGTGCATTTTACAAAAGACAGCTGTCTGTTGAATGACGAATGACAGGAGCTGCTGCAGTCATTTTAAATGAATGTAAATATTTTTTTCAATAAAGAGAGTAGCATATAGGCCTATGATATGATATAATAAAGTTTTTTCAGTAGGAAAGCATGGTTTGCCTGATGATGATGCACTTACCGGTAATTTAAATCAAGTAGCCACCGCCAAGATATGTGATATATCTACTCATAGGTACTCATATCTACTCATTTTAAGAGGTGGCATCGGCTGTGTAAACAAAAACTTATATAGCGCGCTCACGGATACCACTACCACTGCGCGGTTTGCAAAAACGTGTATAGCGTGCGCGTTATATGTGTGAAATATTATTCATTATTGTAGTAGTGTAACTGACGCCGCAATTTCAACATTCACCATTTTAGCTGAACAAGGTACTTGGCATCCTCGGGAGCATCTCTTGGAGGTTCCCAAGTAATCATCACCATCTCTTCCCAGATTTGGACCTCTACGTTCACTGGTCCTTCAACATCCTGACCTATCAAACAGAGCATTCACATTTTGTCAAGTTAGAGGAACAGGATTAGTAAAATTGCTTGTGCAGTATTTTCTACAGACAAACATTGGAGCAGCACTGCAGACTGTGGGATTATTATGTTTCTCAATAAAGCACTTATGCATCACACACGTTGTGCACTGATTTAAAACACACAGGCTAATTGTCCTCTTAAACTTTCAGCCCTGAACCCTTAAACCCTCACACACATTGGAGTGATTGGCTGTTGCATGCTAAAACAGTATTTGAGGGTTCAAGGTTTAGAGTTAGGGAGGGTATTGAGATTCAGCCACTGTTTACACTTGCATTATATCAAACAAGTTGTAAGTTGTACTGCATATAGTAACAATACTGACAATGTATATGTTAGCATCAATAGCATAGACGTCATGTCATGTAGGCCAGGTGCGGCTGAAGTGGAACCTATACTATTGATTTTGTGCGGAGCAAGGCAATGCCCTGTGCTTTCCAAATAAGGAAGTTCATTCAGCAGCAAAAACCTCAACCCTCATCCATTTCATTTTAGATCATAAATTAGATTAAAATATGTACATTCTCTTACTATGATATGTACACAGATATTTACTGACACAGCTCTTTTCACTAGTAAATATAGGTTTTATAATGTTGTCACTTTTAAATTATTTCATTTCACTTCACCCTTTCCCATTTTATTACCAATATGAAAATAGTCTGTTGATTTCTCTTAAAGAAACACTCTGGGACTCATTCTGGGACCTTTGGGGAATGTTTTGTTCATGTCAAGGTCTTCTGGGAAAGTAAGAGAATTTCCCTCAACCATCTGCTGCCCACCACACACACATACTCTCTCTCTCCCTTTCCCTCCATCTCTCATACACAGACACATAGACACACTTGTTTAAATTATCCCTTATGACTGTGCAATATAATTAAAAAAGATCAACATCAGAGTTTCATTGTTACTTCTACTGTATACCTTGGGAACATTTTGTAGTCGGGTACTATTATCAATAATTCAACCACACAAGTAAAGGAAAAAAAGTATACAATAAGCATTCAATGAGGGCACTATACTTTATAGCATTGAGCATAAAAGGAGGGATGAGTTAAAAGTCTCACCTGGTGTAGCCCTCAGAACCAGACACAGGACTGAGAGAAAACAAAGGAGGGACAGGTAGTCCATCTTTGTTTTTTTGTTTTCTTTTCAGATCTGAAGCATCTTGAGCCCTGAAGGAGGACTGGTGCTGATCCCGTACAGCAGCAGGCCGATGTATCCCCTCACTCTCCCTTTGGCTCTCAGATCCTTCAATGGGCTGACTAGTGAGCCTTGAGCTTGTGCGATCACCAAGCAGGTGGAGTCCACAGACTGATGATATCCTAATTCGAAAACCCAAACCCTAATCCTAGTTTAGAGTCTTGAAGTGTGTGTTTGTCTGTGTGTCTTTTAGCTCAGTGTAGTTCACCGTATGTCCTCTTCAACTCTCATGTGATGAATGATTCTGACATCATCTGTGCTCTGACTGTACACTCTGAGCAGTGAAACCACAGTCAACACCCACTCATTTCTCTCTCCCTTCCTCTTCCTGTTTTCATCTCGTGAACTGCCAGTGTGTGTTATTTCGCTCTCCTTTCCTCTGTCTTTCTGCATTTCCGTTTTTAATAGATTATTGATGTGTTAGATGTGTGTGCACAAGAGGCAGGAGACATTCTCACAGGTTCATAATTCATCAGGGATTCACAAAGTCACCAAATGGCAGCTGGTGATAGCAATCCAGTGATAAAACAGTTGGGTCGATTAGACAACACAGAGAGTTTTCTGAAGTTTTCTATAGTTTAATTTACACATAATTTTGTTTAAATGTGTGTGTCTGCACTGTAAAAAAAAGTTAGTGTCTGAGCTGCCTAACTATAGTCAGTTGACCAAACAAGATAATTAGTTGATAATGAGTGAATGCTGATCCACAACTCATTGTCTCAAGTTTGGTCAACTGAAAATAGTTAGGCAACCCTGACACTAGTGATGGCCAGATCATATTGAGACTTCGAATGAAGTCTCGAGCATTTCACGTAATTTTTAGCCGACACTCCGTATCGAGGCGCGTGTCAAAATGGAGAGATCACGTGACGTGGTGGTTGAGGCCTCGGTTGCCCAGTGCTTGCCGTGCTGGCGGGTTGAATCTAGGTTGATTTTGGCGGGGCATCTCGACTATAAAGATGTCCCATGAAGAATATGTGCTTGTGGGTTTTTGTCCGTGGTTGGAGAATGTTTTTCAGAAGTGTTTTTTTTTTTGCGGTGGATCGCAACTTGTGCATTACTAAGACTAACAATGGAGATGAACAAGAACAAAAAGAGAACGTTTTCACCAGTTTGGGAGTACTTTGATCCGATTTCACCCAATAAGGTGGGTCATCCAATAGTTTTAAAGACTAGACAGAGTTACTTAATATGTAAAGATGTTATCAGTAGCTTAATGTCGTCATATGTTAAATTTACTTATACAATATATCCATAGGTGAAATGTCAAATTTGTGCGAAAGTGATAGCCTATAGGAACACCTCATCCATGTTGAGGCATTACCGTAGTGTGCATAATGGCAGAATTGAATCTGATGGAAGGATGGAAGGTGTGTAGGCCTATACAGTATTAATTATTTGGTTACTGCTATTAAATTATTTACTTACTGCTATTAAAGCTTAGTAAGTTGGTTTGTTCCCTTGGCTTTAGCTTCCAGGAAACAAGAGCTGGATCAGGCATTGGTGGACATGATTGTGTCTCCAGTTACAAAAGCACCTCTTCACTGTCATCAGTTATCAGTTACAAAAGCACTTTATCACATTTGTACATTCATCACAATAATTTCACTCCCCATTATAATTGAAATATTAAAAAAATATATATTTTTAATAATTATATAATTATAATTTCTTATTACCAGTATTTATAGAAATGTACCACAATTGGTAAAGTGCCATTAATAAAAGAGAAAGCAAGGCTGAAAGAGATTCTTTATGCTCCCATTGCTGCATAATGAATTCAGCTCACAGTCGCTCATTGTAATTAGACCATGAAAGACTCATGCTGATAAGGAAATGACACAGACACTGCACATTTAATAGCTTGAAAGAGTGATTGAACTTGGACTTGAACATAAGTAAGGGCCATGTTCTAGATATGCATATCCCTATCTGGCTTCATATGGTTTGGTTTATCAAGCTGGCAGAACACATCCAGGAAGTGCTTAAGTCATAAAACCTGTGGTTTTCCATCCACATTCTCTGCCTCCACAGGTGGAAGCAGTCAGGGGAGAAACCCCACGATGAAGCAAGGGTGTTAATCACCTTGAACTGCATACTATAAAGACTTGCCACGATACCACAATTGGATTATAATTTCAGTTAGGCATTTAGCCGATTCTCTGAGTGATCATCATGGATCTATTGACATGCTACAGACAGAAACTCAGGATTCATAAGGTTAACAGTCTCTCCCTGGTATTGAATTAGCAACCTTCTGTCATTATAGTGGGAAGTCCAATTATCTGTTAAACAGTTATAACTGTTAAACTGCCTAGACTACCACCTACATAAACTTGCAAACTAAACTTGCTGTCTGTGGTGGGAAGAGGGAGAAAAGACTCATTGAGAGAAAGGCCTACAGCACAGTGTATATGTTACAAAAAATCATTGTAGTTATAGCAAGAGACTACTACATTGTGTGTCAACTGCAGAGGTGGTGGTGGGGGTTATGGTTATGTGCTCCTTAAGAACGGAAGACAGTTGCGCCATATGGGCTATTGCCAATCTCACTTGTACTGTTTGTAAGAATTCTGAGATTTTTAATTGTTGCATCATACTTGGTATCACTCTAGGCTCCAGAGCCTGACATCTTTCAGGCTGAGACATGGGAAAGACATAGGGCACAGGAAAAGACAGAGCACCCATACCAAATAAGGGGTACTCTAGTCTAAAATGGTAGAAAATTGGAAGTTCAATGCCTACTGTCTGCTGTTGGCAGTGAGTGTGTGCTAGACTTAGTGAATGCATGAACCAGTATAATCCAACAGTGTCCAAGAACAGCTCACCATTCAAACTGCTCTCAGAGAGCAGTTGCTCCCAGCTCATTTTACTGAACTCAAGAATAAAGGAAACTTTCTATTCCTCGCCAGTGCCAACCTGTGTGGCATTTAAAATGTGTGACTTTCAGGAAAGCCAACGCACCCTCTAAAGGATGGAATGTAAAAAATAACAGATCTAGCATTGCATTTTAGTAATGTGGAACCCTCCCACACTACTACAGAATAATATAAGGATAATATAGAATAATAGAATAATATAAAGAAATTCCACAACCTACACAATGTTTAGAAAATCATTCAACATTCTTCTGTTGGTGGTTTTAGAGGAGTTGTGACATGCTATGTGTGGTATCTGTGTTCATTGTTCTGTTGGCAGCTCGGTTGACATAAAATGTCAACAGGAAGTTAATAAGAACTTTTCAAACAGTGTATTGATACCAAATTGTAATTAAAAGCGTGGATAAACACAAATGTTATTCACACAACATTAAATAAGATAAATACAACACTGAATGTACTGGGTGTAGCCTACTTCCATTAGAATGTTCTACGTGATATGTGATTTTAAGTCCACTAGTTTCATACTTAGAGTGACCAGAAACCCAAAATCTCTGGGAACAGTCCCCGATTTTGGTGCCTGTCCTGAGTAACATTCGAGAAATCCCACTTTGTCCCTGATTCCTCCAGCGAATACATTACTTTTAGAATGATTTTGAATGTAGAAATATGACTGTTTCTGGTTCCCAATGGAATTTGGGAGTGCAGGTTACCCTATTTACCAAAACTCTTCAGTACTGCTTTAAGATTATCTCAGGGAATAGTGAATATTGCATTTAATTGCAAGTCATGGTATATTCCAAAGATTTGAAAGAAATCAGTGCTGTAGATATATGTGACATGCTGCGTAGTCAAAATGTCAAAAAGACAAACTATCTTCTTATTGATGATGAACAGCGTAAATGTTGCCAATTTTGCACCACCTTTGACACCCAAGGTAACACCCATCCTAAGGTGTGAGCATAAGCATAGTTCCACACTGTAAAAAATATAAAGAAAACAGTTTACTTTGAAAAATGGGTGTAAATTGATACTTCTAATGAGTTAAGTTAATGTAATGTATAATGGGTCCATCAAGTTAAAGTTATTTTTACAGTTACAGTTTTTTAATGTGTAAAATGCAGGAAATATTGCCAAAACATTATTTAATTTGTGTTTTTAAAAATTTTATTTATAAAAAACGGTTCATAACATGTTATACTTTACTTCACTGAAGCAGTGAAAACCACAATTTTTTCCACTCCATTGTGTTCTGCGCCTTCTTCTAAGGTAGTTATGAGTCTTGTCTCTGAGGTCAAATGAGGTTTGTGACACAGAGTAGAACTGGAGACAGATGTCCCACAACGTTGTGTGTGAAACTATGAGACTGTGTAGTTTCCTTCACGTATGGATTAGAATAATTACATTGTGTGTGTGTGTGTGTGTGTCACGGACGCCACTAGTTTGGTAAGACAAATTGGGCCTACAAGACCGATATTACATGAATAGAATTAATGTTACATTTCTTAGCCCTAGCAAGGTAGGTGGGGGCACGCATATGGTTTCAGGCAGGAGCTTGTTTTGTTGTTGATGATGTTGTTTTGTTTTTGTTATTGCTGTAATTTTCCTGAGGATGACAGTATAGAAGAAGAAGAGGACTTAGTTTGCAGTGAAAGATACACATAGTGAGACTGTAAGTTGGGATTCTAGAGACTGGGATACTCATTTTCCCATTGAAAGATCTCATGAAGTTATTACTCAAATATGGCATACCACATATCAAAATAAACTGGAGATTACAATGGTTTTATGCAGGTTGCAAGAGCTTCATTCACTATCAATAGGCCTACCCAGTGTTTCTTTGAAGTGTGTAAGAAAAATAAAAACATAGTAGAAACATAATGGGTGTGTGTACATTATTGCTTTCAGTCATCCATCTATTTGCTGTCATTGAACAGATCTAGTTGAAGCTTGCCTGGCTAATAGGCTACTGAGATGTCCAGCTGTCATATACAAATGTCCTCTTAGATGACATCATACGGAAACCACTTTAAATCAGGGAAAATATTATTCAGCTCATCTGTGCTTTTTACTCTCCACTTAAAAACCCCATACACTAAAATTAGGGTGTCCAGATGAGAGAATACCGCAAACATTGGTCTATACAGTATGTTGAATTTCCATTGTTTCTCTTTACTTCACAAACTAATCACAACTTAACTTTTAATCAGTCAGTATGCACCTCAGTAGCATGAGTGCCTCTACCACTCTGATATTGGCCTACATCTCTGCAGCTGTGCTGAAATGTAAATGTATGTTCACAGAAGAATTAAGATATTAAGAAAGTCTCATGTTTTTGTCTTAGTCGTGTTCAATGGGATGCTTGCCACGTAAGCTGTTTTCAAAGCTTCATTTGTCAGCATAAATTGGATAAGCAGGAGTGAACAGAATAGTGTAGGGAAAAGCCGTTCACCTAACTGACAAGTTCGTGTGTGTCTTGGTCATCAAAGTGAACTAAACTTTTTTCGAGTCCTCTCGTTCACTTTATAAAAATAAGTGACAGCCCCATTAGCCAAACCTATGCAGTCTCCATGTTAGTTCTTCGTTCATTTGAGCTAAATTAAAATGTTAGGCTTACCTCCCAAACACATCTACTGCTTACACAAATGTTGATCACACTACAAACAAGACAAAAGTATAATGCAATAAGTAACAGCAAATATTAATTCATTGTTTACCTGGGTCTTTAGTCTATGCCTGCCCTGCACCCAGCATCTGACAAGTTCTCGCTTTTGTTTTGAGTCGGTCGGTCAACACGTGACAGCCCCACCTCACACCCACATATCCCCTCCAGATTACCAGTAATATGGTTAAAATAAAAATTAGTGTCCACACATTCCCTTCAATCATCGTCCATTCATTTCACCACAGTATGATCACATAGCCTCAAATTGAATTTTACATTAATACTTGACTAGCCTAACTGAGCCAGCGTCATATGAATGATTGGAAAGCAGTAGCACTTGAGAGATAAACTAATCGTTTGTTCCTGCACTTTCCAGCTCAGACTGCGTTGGTTAAAGTAATGGGGCTGTTACGTGATGAACGAACAACTCGAAAAAAAAAAAAAAAAAAAGACACAATAACTCCAACACAGGACGTTGCGCAAGTGCGCATGTGCAACTGAACTGCGTTGGTTAAAGTAGTGGGGCTGTCACGTGATGAACGAATGACTCAGAAAAACTAAAAGACATAAATAAAACAGGGAAATAACTCCAACACAGAAGCTATAGGACGTTGTGCAAATGCGCATGTGTGACTGAACTAATCGATCCTACCCAGTCGGTGGCACTCATAGACTGTATATATGGTGGCGCTAATGCACCTTTCAGTTTGTTGCCGACTGCCAACCAAAAAAAAGAGGAACTAATCAAGCCCAAAAGACGATTAGGTCTACCAAAGTCACATTAAAAATTTGTTCTATTTGAACTAATCGGTCAAGAACGACACAACACTAGAACAGAACTGGAAGGCCTACATAGGGTCTGTGTATATGACCTCGGTCATGAGTGAGGTAATACGGAGTAGTACATTGTCTGAACAGAGCCAATAAACTACTTAATTGCCTAAAAGTAATGATAAGGGACCCATCGATTGAAAGTTTAATACTTAATTGCCTAAAAGTAATGATAAGGGACCTATTTTTCGACAGTTTTATAAGATTAGAGAAAAACAGACCACCTTAGCAGACTATGATCTCACCACCTGTCATGTAATCAAGATTGATTGACATGTTAACTTAGATTTCGGAAAAAGGATACAGATTCTAAAACAAGTATGTAACATGAGCTACCCCTGGAGGCCGAAAACACAGACTCAAATGGGGAAAAGTTATACAATAGTGCCCCAAGGGGCTGCTGGTCCCATTACAGCTTACAATATGTAAATTTGTTGTTCACCAATAAAACTATTTACAAATGATGTAACCAATTATGATTGGCTAATTAAACAATTATCTAAAAGAACATTGGGAGGCCCTTGAACATGGTTCGCCTGTGAAAACGATTTTTTCTAAAAACTCCGGCAAAAGTGGAGATTTTGGAAAACTCCATGTTCACGTTTGCATGTGAAAACTGAAAAACAGATAAAACAGAGTTTTAGGCAGTCTACACGCGGACTGCTGTCTGGAGAGCTTTGAAAATGAGGTGGTTGTCCCGGATGAATGGCGTGAGGCTTCTGTTTGGCTTGTATGGCTTTCTCCTTCTTCCTACACTGGGGCCCATAGGCTTAGCTTAGGTATGACAGCTCTCGACAGCATACATGCAGCTTAATGTAAACAGAAACTTTTTGGAAAACCATGGTGTATGCACTGAATTATTTTGGAAAACAGAGGGAAGAAAATATTCGTTTATCAAAATACCCAGGTATGTGTAAACGTAGCCTAAATCATGCTGCCCTCTGGAAATGAATGATGTGTGAAGAGGATTATCCCTTCAAGTAAATAAAGACTCTATCTATTTATTAGACTGTGGAGATTCTTATTCATTCAGGTTATGGTGTCAGTGGTGTTCAGTTATAGGCAACTGAACTTCTTTTTGAAGTTGCTTATAACGGAACACTATTACCTTCAGTTAGATGTCCAAAGCCCTGAGCAGTAGGCAATGGGTGCCACATCTGTGTGCTAGGGTGTAGTTTAAAGGTCTCCTTCTACAATAAACCGTTTAATACTTGATTTCTTTACATTACCATAGGTCAGCACTTGTTGCACTTGTATGCTCAACTTCAAAATGCTCTCCTACCCTGTAGTCTGTATTTCTGTGATAGAAAACAGCCGGGAAAAACGAGCGAATCGGAAAAGCCGTACAAGCCTGCATTACATTGAACATTAGCTATGCAATTTGTAGTTAGCCCGCCCTCGAGAAAACATTATTAGGCTGCCTGTGGGCAGAGCTCATTTTGGCAGGTAGCTAAGGAGCTAACGGAGAGAAGCTAGCATTTTGAAAACACGGCAGAGAAAGTTCGTAGCTGTGCTGTTTGTGGCAATAACAAGTCTACATTATATGCCTTGCCTAAAAATGAAGATCAACGGAGGAAATGGTTGGAATTTGTTTTTGGAATAACACCAGCGAAGTACAACGCAACTTTACTTGTGTGTTCTGATCATTTCAACGAAAATGACTTTACAAACTACGGTGCCTACAGTAGTGGATTTGCTACTAAGTTGTGCTTAAAACCTGGATCTGTGCCATCACAACGAACAAAGTAAAAAACTTTTTTTTTTTCCAACTGTAGTTGTTCTACTCCATTGGTCGGCAAATAGCGGCCTGCCGTCAATAATATCTGGCCCGCCAGATAGATAGATAGATAGATAGATACTTTATTGATCCCCAAGGTGAAATTCAAGGTCCCAGCAGGTTAAAATAAAAAAAAAATCACACATATACTACAGTGTACACAGGATGCTAAAAAGCAGATCAACAACACAACATGACAAGAGCAACATTACTAAAAAGAACAATAGAATACAAATACTAAGTCCAAAGAACTTGGATACTGCTCCGCTTGATCACTTTCTTAATAACCTCTGCTTCAGCCTGTTGTTGTGAGAATCCATGCTGCGTTGAGGGACGCATTTGTAACTTTTTGCTGCGCTGTAAGTGCCTGAACCCAGATCTTGCACCTCTGTATCCAGACATCAGCACTTCAATTAAATTAAACTAAACTAAATTCAATTAAATTTTATTTGTATAGCGCATTGTAAAAAAGACAGGTCTCGTAGCGCTTAACAAAGAGCACCAATTAGCAAGTGGATATGTTTTTTGGCCATGCGTCGTCGCATGGTGCCTTCCAATATATTCTTTGCAAACGGCTACAACCTCCTTGCAGGATGAGATGTTGGATGTTCATAAATTCAGGTAGGCTGACCGCAGACCTTTCCTTCCATTCTTCTTTGTACGTCCTACATTCGCTAACAACTTTTCTTTCCGTCGCTTTGGACAGTGGCATTTTGCTTTGCTAGCTAAGAATCTTGAGTGTTTCACACATCCCAAACAGAAACACCATGAGGATGTCATGCGAGAATTAGCAACTTTACTAATGCATAGCCAAATCATTAGCTAGCTAAGTTGCTAGGCCTATCTGTTGAATGATCTGTTAATTTTGTTGCCTATAGCTAATGATAAGCCTATAAATAGAGTAGCATATAGGCCTATGATATAAAGGGTTTTTTTTTCAGTAGGAAAGCTTGGTTTGCCTGATGATGATGGCCTACGATTGAATTGTCCAAAAAAAATTGGCCCGCATCCAAACTTATTTGCCAACCCCTGTTCTACTCGTTAGCATGCATGACATTGGAACAAGATGTATCGTTAACTGTATGGTATTACCAGTCTGAGATGTTCAGCAATAAATGATCGAGAGGCTGTTCCTCTACAATTTTTTCTTCCTCCTCAGACTGAGGATCAAAAAAATATGGACGTATCACCGAAGACATTTTCTCGTGTTTTGCTTATTGCCGGTTAGCTGAGCTCTATCTGACATAAAGCAACTGCAGAAGCCAGCACTGAACGAGAACCCACTAGAGGGAGCGTCACAGTGCAGTCAGCCAATCAGAGGCGATACGTTTGTATATCATTAATATTCATAAGAATCCTCTCGTGCTATCCCCGCCCTCGTTTTCACCTAACAAAAATAGCTTGAAACAAGACAACCACAGCATATTTTTTGTCGAAACAGAAGAGAAGAAGACCACCTCAAAATTAATGAAAATACGATGGAATGAGACCTTTAAGGCTTCTTTGAGGTATTCGTTAAAAAAAAAAAAATCATGGGCCAATATGCCTCACAAAAGATTTCACAAAACACAAAATATTTTGTTTGAATGATATATATATTTTTTGTTTGTTTTCATAGGGTAGTGCTGCATTTTAGGCCATTACCAATGTGTTTTTGCTTGGGTAATGGGTTGGGTTATAATGCTTGCGAGTACACACAGGCTTTCTGGTAGCATGGTATTGCTCAGATTCACACCAGAACACCCATTTTCACTCAAGGGTGACTCAGCGCTAGTTTTGCGAACGTTTCATTGAATCACTGCTAAATTTCACAGAAAGACCATATGGGGATATCCTGAGAGAGATCAAGATAAGTGATGAAATCCGTCCCATATTTATAACAAACAGAGGTCAGTGAGTGGTATTGATATGTTCCTCTTTCTCACCAAGCACATCTCTCGTTTTCATTTTCACCTGCCACAACAGATGAGTGTGCTGGTTTCACAATCCTTATTGATGTCATGGACACAAGTTCCCAAGATAGCTTTGACATGTTGTTAAGGACATACTGTACACTCAGGTATACTTATTTTGACACATACATATGAGCAAACACACGCACCCAGAAACACACACACACACGCATACACAAGAGCACCCTAACAGTAATGCATACACGCACAGAAACATACACAAGAATACACCCTAACAGTAATGCATACACACACGCATACACATCATCAGAGCTTACTTTGTGACCTTTCACTCACACCTAACACAAAGGTCAAGAACCTTGGGTTATATATTGATCAAGACCTCTCTCTAAATAGTCATGTAAAGCATATCTCCAAAACTTCATTCTTTCATTTACGCAACATTTCTAAGGTTAGAAAATTCCTTTCTTTTGAGGATGCAGAAAAACTAATAAATACATTTGTTACCTTCAGACTTGACTATTGTAATACTCTGTTCTCTGGATGTTGTGCTAGCTGCATCAAAAACCTTCAACTAATACAAAATGCTGCAGCACGAGCACTCACTAGGACAAAAAAAATATGAACATATTTCACCTATCCTTGCTTCCTTACATTGGCTTCCTGTTAAAAGCCAAATTGATCTTACATCTCCTAACATACAGAGCCCTTAATGGCCTTGCTCCAGCATATATTAAAGACTTACTTGTTCCCTACCACCGATCTAGACCCCTAAGGTCACAGAATGATGGTCTCCTATTCCTAGAATATCAAAATCCACAATGGGAGGAAGAGCATTCTGCCATTGTGCGCCTGTCCTGTGGAACAAGCTCTCATGACATTATTTTAGACAAGAGACCACCACAAAATTAATGAAAATGCGATGGAATGAGACCTTTAAGGCTTCTTTGAGGTATTCGTTAAAAAAAAAAAAAAAATCATGGGCCAAAGCCTCACAAGAGATTTCACAAAACACAAAATGTTTTGTTTGAATGATATTATTTAATATTATTTATTTATTTTTTTAGTTTTCACAGGTTAAGTGCTGCATTTTAGGCCATTACCAATGTGTTTTTGCTTGGGTCATGGGTTGGGTTATAATGCTTGCGAGTACACACAGGCTTTCTGGTAGCATGGTATTGCTCAGATTCACACCAGAACACCCATTTTCGCTCAAGGGCGACTCAGCGCTAGTTTTGCGAACGTTTCATTGAAAAATCCACAATGGGAGGAAGAGCATTCTGCCATTGTGCGCCTGTCCTGTGGAACAAGCTTCCCTCTAACATTCGCCAAGCGGACACTCTCAACACCTTTAAGTCTAGACTCAAAACTTTTCTATTTACTGACCCCTTTAGTTAGGGATGGTGTATGGTAAGCCACACCTCCTCAAGGTATTATTGGAAAGGACTGCCTCTGCTGTAAGCACTCGTCCAGGGCTGGGTGGCCACTGACCATTCCTTTGGTGGTGTTGGCTTGTTATACATTATTCCTTAGTTATGCTGCTATAGATTAATGCCGCCACAAACCACCCACCTGTTAAGCCGTACAATTTTCACTCTGTCTTTCTCCTCCTCTCTCTTTCCTCTCCACTTCTTTCTCTCTCATTACTTAGCCAACATCTTGCAATATAACTCACATTCTCTGAAATCTGATGGAGACTGTTCTAACTCATCTCCTCTCTGACTTTCCATGCCATTACCACCCTGCCGTGAGTCATCACTGCCTTGTACTGCCTGACCCTGCACCTCTTGCCTCCTGGGTACCCAACCAACCCCACCGAACATGCCATCCTGCTGAGGCCCTTCTTCCAACATTTGATCCAGCGCCACTCCTGAATGGTCCTAAACTCACTCCACGGTCCATGCCACTGCCCTCCTGAGGGTCACCCCTGCCTTCCACTGCCTGATCCTGCATCACTGGCTTCCTGGTCGGGCTGCCTTCAGCTCCACAGATGACCCTGACATGATTGATACAGCCTCCAGCTGGCCCCTGGCTTGACTGCACCTAATGACATGGGACTATATCCTGGGATTATAATGGGACTCCGATAGTGATGATAATGGGATCTGAGAGACTGAAAACCTGTCCTAGGCAGTTGGGCTAGCCCCTTGAGCCGTCGGAACTGCTCAAGGTTTCTTCCTTTACCATAACAAGTAAAAACAAAAAACGCTGATGGGGAGTTTTTCCTTGCCCCTGTTGCTCATTGGGCCTCTTTGTGTTAAGCGCCTTGACACATGCATTTTGTAAAAATGTGTTATATAAATAAAATTGAATTGAATTGATGAACCCCCTAACAGTAATGCACACACACACACACACACACACACACACACACACACACATGTATACCAACACCAACACTAATGGACACACACAAACACAAAACCCATACATTCTGTTGCTGTCCTCAATGATCTAGAGACCATTTGGTAATATGTGTCATCCCACAAATAAACAGTCACATCAGCTCCACGTCTCCCTCTCTGGCTATTTTAAAAACATATACCTCTATGAACTGACACATACAGATACACATATATGTACAGTACATACATTACATCAAAAGATATGCTGCAGTTTAAGATATCCAAGGTATTTATTGTGTCAATGCTGCTGCAATTTCTGCAAACATGAAATTATTGCTATTATCATGTATTATATCATATTTATTTTAAGCCTCTTGCCATGTACCACTTCTCTGCTGAAGCAGAGACATTTTAAATATACACATTTAAATGTGGAATGTGAAGTTCTGTAGAGGAAATGAGGTTGGTTAGTCTCTGCTTTGTAAAATTGCTTGACATTGTCAGATTAACCAGCTGGTCCCTAACTCTACGACTGTCCCCAAAACACTTTTCAGGAGTTTTGGTTTCGGGTTATTGGCAATGTTTGCTGAGCCAAACAGCAGGCATAGTCTGTCTCTGCACTCCCACCTTCCCCCTGTCCTAAAGTCACTGGGGTGCACAGATAAAGCTCCACGGAGGAAGTTGGGGCTCTAGTCTCAGATTCACTTTCTGCCTGACTCAGTGGAAGTGAAACACCGTGGACTTGTTTGTGCTCGCGGAAAAGGGAAGAAATGGGTTCAGGGGAATTCAAGGCCTTTTATGTGCTGAAGCTCACACACTGAACTATAAGCAGGTGAACAATGTAAAATGTTATTTCCTAAACAAGTGAACAAGCCTCTACTACGATCCACACATATACACAGGTCCCTGCATCGAGTGGCCACACACACGTACCGGTACACACATCTTTACCCACATGAAAGAGAGAAACATACTGATTATGAACCAAAGAAATGTGGGACATTGAAAAATGAATCAGCAGACAGCAATACAGAACACCTAAAGGTGTTTGGAATTGATGGTTAAACCTCAATAGCTTTTTCATTGGATATATCTGAGAGCGGCATTTCACAGAAACAGCATATCCAATGCATCATGAGCCTTCCAAATATACAGTGGGAATAATACGAGTAAAATGATTAAACTTTTAAATGGTAAAAAGTCAAAAATAGGACTGATTCAAGGTAGGTCAAACCTAACAAGACCCTTAGGGGGCTATTTGTAATTAGACTTGGGTGTGTCAGTACTCCCTGAATTGTTTTGAGAAGTTCACACCTTTTTGATTCTGTCTGATCGGGGGATGGGCCAAAAAAAAAACACCCTCGGGAAAATCTTTCCAATCCACTGACTCCTGCTGCTAAACTGGTTCAGCTGGTTGGAACCAAACGCTAACTGCTAAACCTTTACCCAGACAAAAAATAGGTACCAGAAGAAGGAAAGAAGATGAAGGAGTAAAAGGAAGAAAGGAAGGTAGGAGGAAAGAAAGAGAGAGAGAGAGGACTCATCGTTGGTCTAAGGTGTTAGAGGTCAAGGATAAAGGGAGAACCAGGTGGAGAGGATAAGAGGCGTTGAATAGAGAAGGGTCGACTGTGGGGTAGACTTAGCAAAGGAGCCTCCCACACATCTCAGAGCTCAGGACACCTGCCTTCCTGTCCCTCTCTCACCTTACCCCTCGACACATTCCCCCTGGACACCAATGGCAAAGAATGAGCTGGTAAGAGAGCCAACCACACACCTCAAACATTAATTTTAAATATAGCCATAAATTATACTGCCGAGTGCCTGTCTCAAATCAGGACTAAGTTGTGGGAGAAGACTCCTTTGATCTAACCATAATATGTACTATACTGAATGTTTAGATTTTATGCTGTGATCAGACTAGGGTGGCGAAGGCCAGGGGGGATTGTGCATATATAGTATGTGGAAAATAGTGAAAGGTTTTACAGTACATGAGGCCTTCTGATAACCTTTTTTAGAATTGTTTACAGGAATAGACTAACTTCAAAACTCAAGCCTTATGTTTTGAGGTATTTGGAGCTTTAGTGGTGTAAATCTCAGTTTTTGGAAATTTTGATTAATTGTCACATTCTTTACTGTTTGGGATAGCAAAATACATGTGAAGTGTGTGGATGAATCTGGAGCTTTGAAATCCTAAATTAGTTCCCTGTGTTGTTAATGGTGACAGTGATCCGGATCAGTTTTGATGAGTTTCTGAAACTCTCAAGAGACTCACTGGCCTGATTGACTTTGATAAGTCTCACGGTAGCTTATAGAAACTAATAATAATGTTTTTCGGCTGCCTTATCTACTTTATGGTGATGAACTGTATGTGAACAATGTTGAAGGAACCAGTCTGGGTGGAACAAAATGCATGCATGGGAATTTGAGCAAACCTGTTTGCCTGGGTGCATAAAGCTACTCATACTGTAAGCTTACAGTCTAATGTGAAACCCAAGACAACAGGAATTGAATACATCTTATGAAACATCTTACATTGTATTCTTGGTTGCCACCTATAACAATATAAAAGGTTGAGAAGAACTCATATATCATGTAATTTGATGTTTCATTTTTTTTTATTATTATTATTTTCATTCTGAAATGTGCATGGGCAATGACACTGAAAGTGGACTGAGGCTTGCTGAAACAGATTCATCTCCCTAGCCTAAAAAAAAACCCTTACACAGAGCAATGATGGCAACTTTCAGTGTAGTTTGATTCACTTCTTTTAGAATCAGCCTGCTCATCATTGTCTGAGATTGTGGAACAATCACAACAACAACAAAAGTTGTCAGACATAAATCCTTTTGTCAGGTTTCTTTTTGGCATTGTTTTTGCTGGGTTGGCAAGGCAGGGGGCCTTTGTGACGAACATCCAGACAATGACGGATGGGACATCTGCGCTTTTTATTTCTTCCCTGAATAGTCAGTCAGGCCACACGAGTGTCACCTGCTTGCTCTTCACAAACAGCACACACACACACACACACACACACACACACACACACATTTTACAGTAGAGTGCAGCATAGATAGCACCTCTGCCCCAGAATTAGGCTTCTGAAGATCACACTTCATCCAGCCTTGTTTGATTTCTGTTTGTGTGTGTGTGTGTGTGTGTATGTGTGCGTGCGTGCGTGTATGCATGTAATTGTCTTGGTTGTGGAAATTTACATTTTTGATTGTTCATTCATTTCACACAATAAGAATAGATTAAAGGGCCATTTTCAAAATTCACCCACTCTACACGTTTGCACTCTCCCGACTGGTAGTATTAAAACGAGGTGATAACATCAGAAGGGTAGGGGTAGAGGGGTTACAGTGATCTCATTTAAGTCTTGGTTCTACTCAGTTTCCAGTTTTCAATTCCCACCACTACATAAAGGATCACCCCAACACAGAAATTAGGTATTTTTTTTGTCCTATTCTGGGTCATGGAAATATCAATGCCTAAATACTAAAGTTACCCATGAAAAAAACAAGAAACTAGCCAGGCCACACTGGTGTTAACACGAGAGGAAAGCCAACTGTTCTGGGATGAAATAACACTTCCTGGTGTGTGAGGACAAAGCAATTGTGCATAATGGTAGAGAAAGGGTAGTGAGACAAAAGCCTGTCTCAATGCAAATGAATGAGTAGAGAGGTGTGACAGTCAGTTTAATGCTGCTCCAATTCTTTCACTCTTTAATTATTGGGCAGTAATAGAGTTTGACACACACGAGTCCCTCATGGATGATCTATGATCACCAAGCATCAAACAAAACTATGGTTTTGGCCAATAGACTTTCACAATCATTGTTAACAGTCATTGTTATTGACACACACACAGATACTTGTCAACATGTGCAGAACTATGCCGAAATTGTCACAAAGTCTGTTAAGCTTTATCAAATTAAATATATTCTGTTGTTTGATGTCATTGAGGTTGTCACTCAAAAAATGAATGAGAATTTTTTGGACTACCAACTATAGAGCTACAAAAGTATTAAACTAAAACTGAGTTCACTTGCCTCCATCTGGGTTGGTTTCCATTTTGCTATTCTGTTTATGTTGGACCAGTTACCCACACCCTTTTTCAACACTTGGTTACCTCAAACAGGTTAAAAAAAGCCATATTTTAGCTATAGTAATCTGCTGTACTCTATGCCCTCAAGTCTTTTTTGATCTGGGTACCATGTCATCAACAACCTTTCACAGGCCTTTCACAGATCAGGGTTAGGCCAGATATCATCTGCTTGGTTTTGCTGCTGAGTGCGTCCTGGCTAGCCCTGTGTTTGTCAGCTCCAGTGGGTGAGAAAGCATGAATTGGCTAACGTGACTCTGACAAAAGGGGTGGGAACGCTAACCCAAGTGGGCCTGTTGATATCATAGTGAGCTGTTGCCAAGAAACCCGGCACACCATTGTGTATTCAGGTTCACGTTTCCAAGAGGGCAATCTGTGTTGTTGCCATGACAAAAGGGCCTGGTGTCACTGGCGCACTGTCTCACAAGTGAGAGATGGGCTTCAAGGTGCTTTGCTGTTCACCTCTGGGCTGGCTAGCCTTTGTCGAGCATTCAAAGGAGATGGGACACCTTCCAAAGAAATCCCTGGCTGTTAAAATCTCACTAAGAAAGCTCTTGGTGAATAAAACTTGCTTATAAAGTGATACACCTGACATTTCTCACTTCCCCATGTCTACTAAGTGACTCTTGGGGTGGGGTGGAGGGGAGACTGACCTACAGGGAGATAAACCGAAATGACTTCATCCACTGAACAAAAGAATTTAAATTGGTCAAGTTTGAATTTGATTGTAGCCATAAAGGAAAACCTTCTGAGCACTGAGCAGCTCTCTCTCTCTCTCTCTCTCTCTCTCTCTCTCTCTCTCTCTCTCTCAGGTTACAAAAGTGCTTGAGAGAAGAGGGTTGTCTCGATTCTGCATGAGCTCCCAGCTAAGTCTCAGAGTGCAGATGCTAGAACTTCAGCAAAACACACAAGATCATAATTAGAAAGAACCTAATGCCACCATGACATCAAATAATGAGTGTCTGGCCAAGTGACACATTGTATTCAAGCTCATTAAAATGTAAACTATATGCAGAGGGCTGATAAGGGCTTTTCAAAACAAACAGTCTTGTAAGGTAGATATTTTTTTTAACCACTCGTTAAACATTTTTACTATTCTATTCCAGTTTTTATGGTTTTATGTTATAGATGTTAATAGATAAGTTGTTTTTGAAGTGTGAGTTTGTAAGCCCCTCTCTTTCTCCCTCTTTGATGAACACACACTTGAATGATCTATTGAACTGTTGTGTTGGCTGGAGAGGTCACCATGGTAACACATGAAGAAACATCCATCTGAGACTCTTGAGACTTTGTGGGATGATAATGAAGCTGTAAGAAAAGGAAATATTGAGGCTAAAGGATGACAACAATCTACTCCCTTTCTGGATATGTAACTGAATGTCGCAAAAATTCTTCAAGAATACTCTCTCTGTAATCTGAAGAGTGTTATCCAATTAAGGTATCACTATGGTTAGTTAGCATAATGAAAATAATATCATTGATTTTTCAAGGGCTTGATAAAAGCATGTTAAGCCAGTAGTTGACACATAGGAAAGTCAATGCCCCCACTAGTGGTTGGGAGGTGGAAATAGAAGTGTCGTGTCTGAATCAGTGTGTGCCAATGTTTGTCTATGTTAAAACAAATCTTGTTTATTGGTTTGTTTGTTCCCCAGAACGATGCCCCTCCCCCATACTCAGTGTCAGTCCAGCCTCAGCCTCCACTCAGGCCCTACGAGGAAGTTATCTACGGCAACACTTACAGTGTGCCCACGTACATCCATCCTCAGTACATCCCCCAGCATGCACCTGTGATCACCACAACTGTAACACAACAAACCTTTCGTGAGTTATTTTTCTCTACCCTTCCTTTGCCTTAGTCATTTCTCACCTGTCTGTTCACCATCCAGCTACAGTTCTTGTTGCACTTGTTTCTGTTGTTGTTGTTAAATCCATTTTTTGTTTGTATCTTAGATTTCTGCTTCTTGGTTTGTACCTCCCACACTCACATATCCATCCTTTCAGAATTAGATGTTTCTCCAATCCAGTGCTCCTACTGTGTATTACTCTAAAGGGAGGAGGATATCTTATAGACTTACAGTAGCTCTATTTATATGCACTTGGAGCATGCCAACACATAGTCCACAGTTACAAAGTAAGAGAGAGAGAGAGAGAGAGAGAGAGAGAGACTAATGTAGTATACTGTTCATTTAAATAGTATATAGAACCATAAATTCAAGCAGAAGCGTTCAGCCTCTTTTGCCCTATAAACCCAGCGGTGTATTTCTTTTCATTATAGCACCCCCTAAAGGCCGAAAGAAGCAGTGCTGTGACAGGAATGCCCAGTGTTATGGAGGCTCTGGAGCAGCCCTGATCCTACTGGTGCTGCTTGCTCTCGCCATCTGGCTTGGGGGTATGTCTTCATCTCTAATCAACATGACACTGTAAAATTGAGTGGGCACATGGTCTAAAAAGATAAAGTAAGTATTAATTAAGTTAAATAATGAATAAAATCAGATGAGACAACAGAGGAATCTATTCTCACATACTCAACATATGTGACTGCCAGTGGTTTGTATTAGAAACTGAAAATCAGATAATTCTATATTTGCATTTTCTATATTTTTTAACTTGAAATATGTCTTCATTTTGTGTTAAAAGCCATAGTTTAACATTTAAACATTTATATTTCTGTCTCACAATTTCTCTCACAAACACTCTCCTCCTCTCTCTCCCTTCCACACTTTTCCTCCTCCTACACATACACTCTCAGTGCACTATGGAACGCGCCTGGCAACCATTGCCATCCTGGAGGAGCATGGTGACAGTACGGGCGGCTCTGAGCCCACCGAGGACAGGGCCACGCCCGACACCTGTCCCAACATGACCGTTCTGTGTGACGCACACCGAGACTGCCAACATGGCAGCGACGAGACCAACTGTGGTAATGGAGCAAACTAAATATGCCCACAAACACACTCAGAAAAATACCGCATCATGTGCTAATATCATTTGTCATCATGTGACATAGTTGTAACACACATAGAGTCATAAACACACACACACACACAAATTCAAATGAGACATGGAGACGTGGAAAATATGTGCATGTATAAAAGCAAACAAGCTGTTGCACACCGCTACATATGGTGATTTGGCCTTCATCCACATGGCATCCAACACATTGAGTTGCATAACACAAATACACACTGCAAACAACATATCTGACTGGGCACACACACACACACACAAATGTATCATATGTGTATGCATTATTATCATATTACTGTAATTAAAATAGTGTCAGAATTTTTAAAAATGCTTAACATTTTTTTTGTCCATTTCTCCCTGTCTGTAATCTCTACTTCTGCTTCGGATCAGTTCGATTTGCATCGGATGGCAGTTTGCAGGTGAGGACTGCTCAAGATGGCCGCTTCCTTCCTGTGTGCTACCAGGGCTGGGACTCAAGTTTTGCTGACCAGACATGTGCCAAGCTGGGCTTTAGAGGGTAAGAACTTCCACTCTTCTACGCTACTGAGTTTTTCTAGAAATCTACAATTCATCTGTCTGTCTCTCTGTCTGTCTGTGCTATGGGTGTCTGTCTCGGTCTGCCAGGGGCAGACAACCAAAATCTGCGGGAGTTCCTGGAAATCAGGGTTCTCTGGTGTCCCAATTATAAGGATAAATATAAAAGTATATATTTGAACAGACAGACACAGACATGCATGCACATAGTCTATGGGCTTATGTGTACATGTATATTTCTCCCTGCCCTGCATCTTCACCAGACTGTTGAAAAGATTCGGATGAAGCACATGCAACAGTTCAGTTGCTCTCTGGGTTAGTCATGCATGTTGGTATAACACACATTTGTGTTGCCTGTGTGGATGCAGGTGTTTCTGTACGCATTCCAATCCCATATCTATGGCATGCTGCATCCTCCTGCACTGTGGCAAATGAATTTGTCAGGTAAACTAGTTTTGTCTCTGAGGTGTTTCTGTCTGCATCTAATGGCAGGTCTTATCAGCTCACTGAGCTAGGTGGGTATAAGTCCACAGCCGTGTCTCTGATAAGTAAGGACCCCTCACGACCGCTGCAAGGCCTGGTCAATGTCAGGTAAGGACTGAGCCCCAACACTGTCACAATTAACACTGTACATCACTGTACATGATTTGATTACAATAGCTTTGGCCCAGATTTAAATCAATAATAACACTTTATTCACTGTACAGTGTATCTACTTAATTAGGTACAGAGATACAACCTGTGCAATATATAATGTATATGTGTTGTACTTAAATCATGTATTTTTGCCTAGTCACATATCATTGCTACAGGGTTAAAGTGCTTTTTATAAGACTTTGTCAAAGTGCAAAATTCTTCTTTTTGAATGATAACCAAGGGACCCTAAAGCTGGAGTGGGTGAATCAATGCTCTGGACACCCGTATTGGCCAGCTAAACAAGGTTTCAGTTTAAGGGGATAACTTTGCTGTATATAAATTATGTTTATTTCCTGTAAAAAGTCTTCATATAGTTTTTTTGCAGTTTTTAGTAATGTGTGCCAGTACACTGCATTGTTGTTATACCCTTGTTAGTCTGATACAATGAAATTAGTCTATTAAAATAAAGTGTACCAGTTAAGTCGCTATGATATGACATGGAAAGTGAAACATTTTCAAGCTCAAAAAAGAAGTTCAGTTGCCTTACCTGAACACTATGACCACCACAACCTGGATGATTGAGAATCTTCAGACATATGAGATGAGATGAGATGAGTCTTGTCATCAGTGCTGTTACAGTTGGCCAACATAAGGATGTGAAGCAATGATTCACCCACCTTCACTAATGCTTTTGTCAGTTCCTTAATCTCAAACTATTTGTAGACTTGTTATCGATACTTTTATACAGTATGCAGTGAAAGCATTAGTCTTGATGCTGTATGGGGCTTGTTTGTAACTGTGATGTATTCTCTGCCTCGTAGTGCAACCTGCCCCAATAACCAGATAGTTTCTCTTCATTGTGTGAGTAAGTACGTTTTTTTTAGGTCAAATTATTTCGGTGTACGGCAGCCAAGTATAAATCACATAGATTTATGGAGGCTTGCTGAGAGACAAGTTACCAAATGATGAATTACATTTTCATGCTCACAAATATAAGAAATAAGGCGGTAGATGTACAAATAATACCAAGAAGGGAAATAATAGCTACTGTACTTCATACCGTACTCCATGTATTTAACAATATACTGCGCCAACAACTGTTCATTATGAATTTCAATTCAGCCAAGTGCTAAAAGCTATTGCTGTTGCCATTGCTAATGGTAATAAAGTGCTAAATTGCCATTGCTATATTTCTGATGGAGTATTATGATAGACTAATGCCCCCCTGTTCTCTGCTAGACTGTGGTCAGCAACAGTCTGCTTCTAGGATCATAGGGGGCAGCGCTGCCAAACTGGGCCAGTGGCCTTGGCAGGTCAGCCTCCACTTCCTGGGCTCCCATGTGTGCGGAGGAACCCTGATCTCTCCAGACTTTGTGGTGACGGCAGCCCACTGCTTCCCCAGGTGAGAGCTGAAGAAGCAAATAACTCTGAATAGAGTCTAAAAAGAATTTACAAGATTATCCATCTCCATACGGTAGGTAGAAGGACTATAGGTAAAGGTTAGTAAATACCAGGGGCAGTTTTTCTCTTGACCCACTTTTTCAGGACAATGCAAGATATATAATCTGCCTGATGCTTTGTTTATTATAATCCTGTTTTCTTAAGTTTTCTTAATAGCCTTTAACATTGGTTAGAAAAAGATGTCTCCTTCTCATAAACCAAGCTGTCTTTGAAAGCATTGTTGTTCCTCCAAGACACTGTACTTAGAAAACACCCAGAAATCAGCAGGGCCAAGAATAGGTTGGGCCCTTGTGTTTGCCTGCATCAGGGCCAAATCTGAGCCAGGTCGGGACCAGATGCCCCCTCAGGCCTCAGCTATAGCCGTGCCTCTCGGTGCTCAGCGGGCCTTTGATGAGCTGAGAGTGCTCTGTGGTAATAATCGCTGCCACAAATATCCCAAGTGCCTGGAGGTGGCTGCTGGCAGGGAGGTTGATGATTTCCAGCACAGCCGCGGGCCACTGGTGGCATACTGGTCTCAGCGAGAGATAGATTTAGAGATAGAGATAGAGAGAGGGTGGGGGGGGAGGGGCTTTGGGTTGAGAGGACAACATGGAGGTCTGTTATTCCTCGGTGCCATGCTGTATTGTCAAAATTGGTTCTGTTTTGCGTGAGGTTCAAAGCATCACACACGCACCAATGCTGGATAAAAGTCACACAAAGGAAAATAAGGTTTTTAGGGTGTCTGTTTTCTAAGTTCCTCTAAGGAAATGTATACAGTATACGTTTTATCTTCTGTTTTTTTTTTTTGTTTTTTTTTGAAGGAAATGTATTATTAAAATATTTAACTTACTTACATTTACGTGAGTTGACCTCTAAGTCATCACATGTTTCTGACACAACAATGCTGTCAAGCTGAAGTCTTATTGATTCTATTCTATTGATCTCCTGACAACCTGAGTAGATCTTTGGGTGAAATTTGTAGCATTATTTGTTTATGAACACTTACAGGAGTAGTCAACATACAGCATTATTGGTAATCATCACACTTAGTGCCCAACTGCCATATGACCAGTATCACTAATTGCTTGTTTAGTTACAGTGCACACACCATGGTGGCCGTCCTATTCAGTCCTGTTCATTTTTGGTTAGGGGTTAAGAGCTCTCAACATGGGTTTTTCAGACTTTGAGAATGATAGGAGCTGATTGTGCAGTGTTGCTGGGCAATGACTGTTGTTGTTTGGGCACATTCCAATAAATAGAGCACAATATTCTGTACTTGATCCTAGAATCTTAGCTTGATCCTCACTAGGCCAATCCTCTCCATTTCAATGGGAGCACATAGAACAGGTTATGCAGATGGCCAGCTACAATGCTTAGAGAGTTGACTTATGTGTCATATCCTTTATACATCACAATTTCTAATTGTTACAAATTCTATTATATAAAATAGACTAAAGCACAAGAAAAAAAACATAATTGAGTCAAATTGAATGGGATTGCATTGATTAGATTATTGTATCCCACTAAATAAAACAGAATAAAATAGAACTGAGATTATTTAAATTGAGTAAAGGTGAGTTGAGTTTAATTGAATTGAATAGTATTGAACTACAGGCTCTTTTCATTCTCAGTTCCAACCCGTCTTTCACAAATGCTAACAAGTGGCGTGTGTATGGAGGGATGGTGTCCCAGAGCAGCCTCCCAGCCCCCTTCCTGGTGAATAAGATCATTCTGCATGAAAGCTATAGCCAGATAACCAACGACTATGACATCGCCCTTCTGAAACTGGCAGCACCTGTGAATTTCAACAGTAAGTCCACTCTACATTATGCCATCATGCTGTTTCCTATGTAGAGCCCATTCAAGCACATACTGTAGCTACTAGTTATGCTGTGTCACTGACTATGTGATGCTACTGTATGCTGTGGGTATGTCTTGTAGGTCTAAAAACAAGGCTCTGAAACGTACTACGTTACTAATGATGCTATTCAATCTAATTATACACACTGTTAGGCTAGAAAATCAACCCAATCCTACTGACACACGCACACTGTGTATGCTACATAATACAGCTGTGATAACACTGCATCACAACAAAATCACACAAAATTACGAATCAGTCAAAAGACGTGTTAACCATGACAGATCATGTCAGATTGTTTTTTTGTTTGTTTGTTTGTTTTTTAGAATGACAATTCTTTACCCCATATTAACAACCATATTAAGCTTCAAAACTATATATTGGTCTCACCATCAGTACACAAAACATGGCAAATTTAGCCTACAATTGCTCAAAGCATTTTCTTCCCCATGCGCAGCTTGTAATGTTCGTAAACGAAACACCTATGTATGTCTCAGGTTCCCAAGGAAAATTCAGGGTAAAGTTTCATTTTAGAGAAAGCCTAAGGAAACTATGACAGGGAAAGTGACAGTCATACTGGCATCTTGAGTGCTGGCATTTTGCCCAGAGCCACGTTTCCTTAGTGCTGGCGTCCAACCCACACACAGCCTTTGTGGTCAGGGCAAATAAGCCTGTGCTAAGAGGTTAGCTCTCATCTGCTGTGATACCACTGATTGCTGATTTGATTTTGGTTTTCATCGGAGCCACAGGCAGATCTGTGTAATGAAATGCAATCATTTTCCCTTGAGCTGTTTATATGTGTATGTTTGTGTGTGTGTGTGTGTGTGTAGTGTCTGTATGTAGTCTGTAGTTTCCCTTTGTCCTCGTGTTCGATTACGCTGTCCCAACTGTGTGTGTGCATAGACCTGTGTGTGAGTGTGTGTGCGTCCACATCACTTTCAGATGTGTCTATGTAGTGTGTCTGTGCTCTGTATTCATTGTAGGCTGATGATCTGTCCCTGTGTGTGATTAGATATCGTTCAGCCAGTCTGTCTGCCAGACTATGACCAGTCGTTTAGTCAAGGGGACAAATGCTGGACCTCAGGCTTTGGAACCACAGAGGAGGGGGCAGGTAAGAGATGAAATTATATTCATATCACATTCACATGAGTTCAGTTAGCAATTTAGTACATTCAAATATTCTGATAGGCTTGCGCGGAGAGCTAGCATTTTGTCATGCAATTGTGCTCTGAGAAAATCTCTATCGAAAATCCACTTGGTCCAATCAGTCGTTTAATCTAGAAAAGTGTATTTTCATATTATTTTAGGCAATGTTTAATTACATTTTTTTTCTATTTTATGTTTTATTATATATTTCTATAATGTAATTCCCCCCTGTGTATATCTGTCTGATTTTTCATGTTCCTCCATCTTCCTTTGCAGCGAGTAGCTCTCCTAACCTCATGGAGGTCATGGTGGACATCATTAACTCACGCGTCTGCAACAGCAGCAAAGTGTACGATGGCAGGGTCAGCAAGAACATGATCTGTGCCGGTGACCTAGAGGGAGGAAGGGACTCATGTCAGGTGGGTAGTCATTAATTAACCAATTATGGCAGAGACAGTGGTCCTGCTGGTAACGGACAGGTAGAGGAAGAAAATGGCACTCATCTTCTTCTTCCTCCTCCTCCTCCTCCCAGGGCGACAGTGGTGGGCCGCTGGTCTGCCAGGCCCAGAATGGGCACTGGTACGTGGTTGGTGTGACCAGCTGGGGAGCAGGCTGTGGTCGTAAGAACAAGCCGGGCGTCTACAGTAGTGTCTCCAGTCTGTTGCCTTGGGTCTACAGCAAGATGCAGGTAAGGAGAGAGAGAGAGAGAGAGTGAGAGAGAGAGAGAAAAGAGAGAGTATGCGTGTGTATGTCTGTTTTTAAAAAGTGTTAATGGCAATTAGAATTGGAGGTAGAGGTAGGGTTAGGTTTAGGGTGAGCATCAGTTTGTCTACAGTGTTGAGCTCACTTACTAATAATTACTAGTAATGATTTGACAATTGAGAAAATGAATACAAAATGTAGAATAGCAATTAATGTAATTAGCTCCATTACTTTGTTGAAGAAATTTGAATAATACAGTGGAATAGTTATATCACTATTACATTTCTGACAGGGTAACGCAATGTAATTTTAACACAGTACATTTTAGAGAGTAATTTTTCCAACACTGAATCTCAATGTAACAAACTTGACCACAGAGCAATAGTGGAGGCAAATGAAGACAGGTTGCCTGACAGGTAGCCATTCTTAGGCCAGCTGTCACCTGAAAATAATTCAGCTGTTCTGCTGTCACCTGAAAATAATTCTCTCATTCCATCCTTCCCTTCCTCCGGGCTTTTGTGCTCTCTGATATCCCAAGTATGTCTCAGGTCAAGGACATGAGTTTCAATAACCAGCAACTCACCCTGAAGAGTCAGCTCTCGACTGCCGACCTAGATCTTAACCTCTCTCTTTCTTTCTTTCCTTCTTGTTCTTTTTTCTTTCTTCCTTTCTCTCTTTCTTTGTCTCGAGCTGTCTTTTGCATCTTGCTTTACCAAAAGAAAATCATATACCTTTGCTCTCGACTCCTATGACGGCGTATTAGTGCCATGCGTAATTTTTAGTTTTTTCAGAGAGGGGGGGGGGTAATATTCCACGAAAAAAGACACAAATTTGCGAGAAAAAAACTTGAATATTTGTGACAATATAAAGTAGCAAATTTGCGAGAAAAAAAAACTCATAAATTTGCGAGAAATAAACTCGGATATTTGCGACATTAAAAGTCGCAGATTTGCGAGAAATAAAGTTGAATATTTGAGACATTTAAAGTCGCAAATTTGCGAGAAGCTGTCACGTAAAAAAAATAAATAATAAAAAAGCAAAACTCCTGTAATTGAGGCAAGGCATGTCGTGGTCATATCCAGGCCAGAAGGATTTTGAGCAGTTGCACATGCCTACGAGGAGGTAGCCTACAGAAGACCCATGGCTGCTATGTTTATCTGGCTACATTTACACTAGGCCAGAGCGGTAGAGTAAACATAGAGTTGTGTTTGGGTTGTCACAAGCCTTGTCACATAAAGCAATCCTGCCCATCAGCTCCTCAGCCAGCCGCTGCTAATGTGCCACCGGTAACCGGTTGGTGGCACATGAGTTGCTAGTCCTATTTGCTATTGTAACCCCTGTCTGTGTCTGCATTGTGATTTTCAATTATGAGGACACATGGGACCATGCAGCGATTTTATTTGCCTGGCAAAAGCAATACAAAATCTGAGACTCCACAGGGCAGCGTGGTTTGGAGTGCATATGCTAATATTTCTCCATGGCTCACTAGGAAAATGAAATTTGTGGATCAGCGTTCGTTAACAGAGTTGAAACTTAAACTTATTAGGTAAATGTGTAGCAGAATTACTAAAACAATGAGTAGGCTATCTCATTATTGGAAAAAACAACTGAAAAGTAGCCTACAATTTGATAAGTTCGTCCACCGTATCCATTATGAATGCTAGCAACATTATGGTGTCTGGGTCACCCGAGTTGACTTTTAATGTCACAAATATCCGACTTAATTTCTCGCACATCTGCGACTTTATAATGTCACAAATATCCGAGTTTATTTCTCGCAAATTTGTGACTTTTTTCTCTGAATATTACCCCCCCCCC